>MJUU01049394.1:24540-55726 GCA_002080025.1 Modiolus philippinarum
GATGAGTGCCCTGTGGTTGTTTTAAGTGTTGTGATTGGCTCGATGAGTGCCCTGTGATTGTTTTAAGTGTTGTGATTGTGTCGATGAGTTCCGTGTGGTTGTTTTAAGTGTTTTGATTGTCTTCTGTAAGTGTTTTTGTCAGGCAACATATGACAGTGTTTGTAAGAACACTTTCCCAGTTAATTTTATGTTTGTTGGTGATCCCACATCCATGGGTAAAGTGACACTGGTATAGCATTGCACAACATCTGGCAATTAACTCCGCTCAAACTGTTGCTAGGGGCTGTCTTGTTATTACTATGGGGTATTAACAAAGCTCATTGTTGAAAGCCTTATGGTGACTTCAAGATGAAGCGTTGTTCCATTGCTTGTTTTATCATGATTGTCTCGTGTACATTTACTCAATATCATTTGATTGCTTATTCTTCAACAGATTTTTCAAGATATGAATAAAATGATGATACAATACCCCAAAAGTCTGAAAAAGAAACATCAAATTTGTAGAAGCTAAATTAGAAAATTGTTGTCACTTACAGGGAAATTTGTTTTAAAGTTTCTTATAATTATTGTAATATTTCAAATGTCATCTGTCAGTTTGATAAAAAAACTTAAAGTTTATGCTTTGATGAATCTCTATAGCAACAAATACAGAAAGAAACACAGTTTTTAAGTGCATAGCATCAAATTATTTGCATTAAATTCTGTTGTACCTTGTGAAGTTTATAAGCGAGTTGTCACCTCGACAACTCTTCCTTTAATTCTTTATAATTAGAAGAAATACATGAATCAGTTGTTTGTGCAATGGTAATAATTTGAAGTTTCTCATGAGTATCAAAATTGACAAATCAGTGTTGCCCAATATAAAGTTTTGATAATTTGAATTGATAATTAAACACCATACATTCAATTAATTTGTTTTACAGAGAAAACATGACAGACATAGCAAATTGTACAGACTGTCCACCGGGCTTCTATTGTCAGAATCGTGGATCAGTCAATGTAACGGGAATGTGTAAAGCAGGACATATTTGTTACGGAAATGCTCTCTCTGACGATCCCGTCTTCAACAACAACACAGCAGGGAACCTGACAATAATTGAGTATGGAGACACGTGTCACCCTGGATATTATTGTGTGGCAGGTACAGCTGTAATGACACCATGCCCGAGAGGGACATACAATCCAGACAGAGGAGGGACATCAGAATCGGCAGCATGTCGACCATGTGACCCAGGGAAATATTGTAACAATACAGCACTGACAGCTGTAGCAGGTAATGAGGAGTTAATACACTGTTTTATTACCTATTTAACATAGTGCTTTGACAAAACATCAAACAGCAGGTGACATGAATGTTATGTTTGGTGTTTTGACAAAACATCAAACAGCAGGTGACATGAATGTTATGTTTGGTGCTTTTTCAAAACATCAAACAGCAGGTGACATGAATGTTATGTTTGGTGCTTTGACAAAACATCAAACAGCAGGTGACATGAATGTTATGTTTGGTGCTTTGACAAAACATCAAACAGCAGGTGACATGAATGTTATAGTCAAACATAGTAAGATAACAATTATATATCTAAATCTAAGCTGTATGAAGAACGTCATTAAAAGACCAAAATAAAAAAAGATCCTAGATTCTCATCACTCCCATGCTGATTTTTTCAGTCCAGAGAAAACTTTACTCTTGAAGTTTTTGCTCAATTTTGTTAATTTTCTTTAAGATTTATAGAATTAAAAAAATGGTAAGAAAATATGAAATAAAACTGGCCCACCTGCCTTATTTATTCAAAAACTTGAATGAGATTCTAGGATTTTTTTTATGGCAGTCTAACCTGGAAATTTTCGAATCTGTAAATATAAATTTGTGTAATTACAGGGTTAAAAAGAAATGTTTTATGTTTTTGGGTATAAAAAAGACCACAATGTAAATGTTGAAATTGCCTATACATCATTTGGCTTGGTTGGTATACAGAGACATGTTATAATTAGATTTATAATATTGTCAAGTTTGAAGGGAGAATTCAGGTACAGTCCTTTCCAAAATCTGTCTTCTTTAAGTTAAAACTCTAAAAGTACAATTAAGCAAAGTTTTCCCTTTGTTTGGTATGACTGTGTTTTATGCTGGTTGCAGGCTGATTTTGATTTTAGTTTAGACCTATTTATTTATCCAGGATTGGCAAACAAGATATTGCAACTTATATTAATCTCTCCAGCTTGCGGATGCAAGATGGACCTTCATACCAGCCAAGTTGGGCCTACTTTTATCAAACTCTATTAAGGGGTCTTTAATGTGCTAGAGGTGTTGCTTTCCCCTAACAAAGGCTGTCCATTTTTAGTCACTTCCCAAGTCGTTCCTTCAGACAATCTTTGAAATGATCTATGAAATTTTCACCATGACCAAGGTCCAACCACAGAGTTTGGTTAGGCAGAAAATGGAGGTATTAACAAAATTACCAAACAAGACCCAAAGTCCAAGTGGCAAAAAGACAAAGCAGGTGGAAATCCACCGGAAAAATTGTAAGTCACACTATCTACAGCCCCACTGGATATTATGTTTAAAAGAACAACGACAAAAAANATCTGAGATACTACACGTTACACACAATGATCTTACTGTTCAGTGGATGTACCTTAGACATTCATCTTTACATCTTTAGATTATATAAAGGTTATTATTTTTTAACAGCGGGCGAGGGGATTAGCTGTCGTTTGCGACTGCTCCCACTTCTAGTTTTCCATAGATTTTTTTTATTTTTACAGGAAAGTTTCCTTATTATATAAGCATTGAAATAAAAAAAAATTAAAAAGGGGGTCACCATGCTTGTTTTTGAAATAAGTGATATCAAAATAATAAAATATTTCTAATGAATATATAGGGAAAAACAGGTATATTGTTGATTTCTTTAAGACTTTTCCATAAATTTCTTTCTACTTTACTCATGTGTTAGCCCTTTGAACATACTTTCGAAAAATATAAAGAAACATGTGGGTCAATGATTTTGTTACCCGTGTAATTTGTAAAATGTGAATTTTCATAGTTATATATATGTTAAATAATTTCATCAGATTATCTCCCTTTTTCAAAAATCGTCTTCCAATATATTTAATTATCAAGTTACCATACCTCGTTTAATTAGATAAAGACATGTGAAATCAAGTCCATGTAGGTCCTTTGCATTTTGTATTATCAATATAATATTAATTGATTCATTACAAAAAAAATATTTGCATAAATAACAAATTCAAAATGGCGGAAGACTACCGATCTACCTTAAAGGAAATGATTATAAGTTTTCTTTCTGATACATAAAAATATTGGTGACAATAATGGAAGATTCTACTTGTGGGCGGGTCTGTTATTGGAGACAATATTTGAAGTATCAGAAACAATGACTTCTATTTTTTATGCCCTGCCCAAGAATGTGGAAGGGGCATATAGTGTTGCCCTTGTCCATCCTTCTGTCCATATGTCCATACTTCCGCTTAAGTTTTGCGTTAAGGTACATTTCTCAGAAACTGTAAGAGGTAGAACAATAATAGTAGGCCAGCAGGTAGATATTTGATAGTACTCCAGAGTTCACTAGGTAGTTTGACTCTTTGACCTACATTCCATGTGTGAGTGACTCTGGTTAAGTTTTGTGTTAAAGTCCATTTCTCAACAGCTACACATTATAAGACAATGATGTTTTGTCTTATTAATTGCCTTGATGAGTACTACCCAAATCATTGACAATAGGTGGCTTTGACCTACATTTTACACTTCAGTGACTTTGGTTTAGTTTTGCGTTAAAGTCCATTTCTCAACAGCTATACATTATAGGACAATGATGTTTCGTCTTATTAATTGCCTTGATGAGTACTACCCAGATCATTGACAATTAGGTGGCTTTGACCTACATTTTACGCTTCAGTGACTTTTGGTTTAGTTTTGCATTTAAGTCTATTTCTCAACTACTATGTATTGTAGCATCATAATATTTTACTGTAATATTCATTCAAAGGAGATCTGGCTATTTCACAATTAATTTGGTGTCCATAACCTACATTTTATGGTTGAATGACTTTGTATAAATTTTGCATTTCATCACAATTCATTTTGCGATAAAATTATTGGCAGGGCATCCATGTCTTACAGACACATTTTTGTCCCCCACCGCAACATGGAGCGTGGACATAGAAATGCTGGGCGTCCATGTGTCCGTTCGTCCGTCTGTCCGTCACACTTTCTTGTAAGCACTCTCATGCATACAAATTATAACGGATTTTCATGAAATTTATACCAAATGTTTATATCACTGATACCTTGGTCAAGTTCAAAAATCAGCCTTGGTCGGTACTTTTTGACAGAGTTATGGGACTTTGACCGAAATCATGACTGTTTTATCAAAAAATTGACCTTGTAAGTGCTCTCATGCCTACAAATTTTGATGGATTTTCATGAAATTTATACCAAATGTTTATACCATTAATACCTTAGTTAAGTTTGAAAATCAGCCTTGGTCGATATTTTTTGACAGAATTATGGGACTTTGACGAAAATAACGACATGGTTTTAGCCAAAAATTAACCTTGTAAGCGCTCTCATGGCTACAAATTTTGACAGATTCTCATGAAATTTATACCAAATGTTTACACAATTAATACCTTGGTCAAGTTCCAAAATCAGCCTTAGTCGATATTTTTTGACAGAGTTATGGGACTTTGACGAAAATAAGGACACTGTTTTAGCCAAAATTTGACCTTGTAAGCGCTCTCATGGCTACAAATTTTAACGGATTTTCATGAAATTTATACCTAATGTTTATACCACTAAACCTTGGTCGAGTATGAAGATCAGTTTGGGTCGAGACTTTTTGACCGAGTTATTGGACTTTGACCAAAATAACAAAACCGTTATAGCGAAAAATTTACCTTGTAAGCGCTCTCATGGCAACAAATTTTGACAGATTTTCATGAAAATTATACCAAATGTTAATTCCACTAAAACCTTGGTCAAGTTGGAACATCTGCCGTGGTCGATCCTTTTTGTATCCCCACATATTTAATTTTGGAACTGCCCTGTATATTTGAAAATATTTCAATTTCATATACAGTATACTAGTATATTGCATGAGCGGCGGGGGACCCAGGAATTCTATTCTTGTCTAGTTCTATTTATTGGTAATAATAAATCATATGGTAGAACAAATTTTGAAAAAATGAAAATCAATTTTTAAGAAATCAGAAAATTGACTTGTGATTTGTAAAAGAATTTGTATGATTCTAATGGCTTTTGTAGATATATATCTCAATGTTTACACTTTAATATGCACTGAATGACAAAGTAGGCATGGCCTAATATGCTTTTTGCCAATATTTTCTTGTAGTCAGGAAGTAGCAAATACTGAAAATATTTGCCTCACGAGATCAGAGAAAACTTATACAAATTACTGATATACTTCAATATTAACAGTGTAAAATCAATTTCTCAATGTTGCTCTTTCATGCGGCGAGCTAGGAGTAAAACCTGTGAAGGGAAATTACCCATTCCAAATTATGATTTTAAAAGAATCACATCCAAAGATCGGGTAAAGAAGATAGAATTTTAGTGAGATATGTTTAGAAGTAATGAAGTCTATTGGTTCTCTATATTTATGTTTTAGGTGATTGTGATGCTGGATATTACTGTACAGGAGGATCATGGATTCCAGATCCAGTTAACAGTACACAGGGTGATATTTGTCCATTATATCACATCTGCACAGTAGGAAGTGATGCTCCAAAACAATGTGATATTGGTTACTATGCTAACAACACAGGACTGTCATCATGTAGTTTGTGTATTGCTGGATATATCTGTTACCCTGGTGTGGCACCAGCTCTCTGTCCACAAGGTAAGGTTACTATGACAACAACACAGGACAGTTATCATGTAGTTTGTGTATTGCTGGATATATCTGTTACCCTGGTGTGGCCCCAGCTCTGTCCACAAGGTAAGGTTACTATGACAACAACACAGGACTGTTATCATGTAGTTTGTGTATTGCTGGATATATCTGTTACCCTGTTGTGGCCCAAGCTCTTTGTCCACAAGGTAAGGTTACTATGACAACAACACAGGACAGTCATCATGTAAATTGTGTATTGCTGGATATATCTGTTACCCTGGGGTGGCCCCAGCTCTCTGTCCACAATGTAAGGTTACTATGACAACAACACAGGACAGTCATCATGTAGTTTGTGTATTGCTGGATATATCTGTTACCCTAGTGTGGCCCCAGCTCTCTGTCCACAAGGTAAGGTTACTATGACAACAACACAGGACAGTTATAATGTAGTTTGTGTTTTGCTGGATATATCTGTTACCCTGGTGTGGCCCCAGCTCTCTGTCCACAAGGTAAGGTTACTATGACAACAGCACAGGACAGTCATCATGTAGTTTGTGCATTGCTGGATATATCTGTTTCTCTGGTGTGGCCCCAGCTCTTTATCCACAAGGTAAGGTTACTATGACAACAACACAGGACAGTCATCATGTAGTTTGTATATTGTTGGATATATCTGTTACCCTGGGGTGGCCCCAGCTCTTTGTCCACAAGGTAAGGTTACTATGACAACAACACAGGACAGTCATCATGTAGTTTGTGTATTGTTGGATATTTCTGTTACCCTTGTGTGGCCCAAGCTCTTTGTCCACAAGGTAAGGTTACTATGACAACAACACAGGACAGTCATCATGTAGTTTGTGTATTGTTGGATATTTCTGTTACCCTGGTGTGGCCCAAGCTCTTTGTCCTCAAGATAAGGTTACTATGACAACAACACAGGACAGTCATCATGTAGTTTGTGTATTGTTGGATATATCTGTTACCCTGGTGTGGCCCCAGCTCTTTGTCCGCAAGGTAAGGTTACTATGACAACAACACAGGACAGTCATCATGTAGTTTGTGTATTGTTGGATATATCTGTTACCCTGGGGTGGCCCCAGCTCTGTCCACAAGGTAAGGTTACTATGGCAACAACACAGGACAGTCATCATGTAGTTTGTGTATTGTTGGATATATCTGTTACCCTGGTGTGGCCCAAGCTCTTTGTCCTCAAGGTAAGGTTACTATGACAACAACAACACAGGACAGTCATCATGTAGTTTGTGCATTGTTGGATATATCTGTTACCCTGGTGTGGCCCCAGCTCTCTGTCCACAAGGTAAGGTTACTATGACAACAACACAGGACAGTCATCATGTAGTTTGTGCATTGCTGGATATATCTGTTTCCCTGGTGTGGCCCCAGCTCTTTAATCACAAGGTAAGGTTACTATGACAACAACACAGGACATATCTGTTACCCTGGGGTGGCCCCAGCTCTTTGTCCACAAGGTGAGGTTACTATGACAACAACACAGGACAGTCATCATGTAGTTTGTGTATTGTTGGATATTTCTGTTACCCTGGTGTGGCCCAAGCTCTTTGTCCTCAAGGTAAGGTTACTATGACAACAACACAGAACAGTCATCATGTAGTTTGTGTATTGTTGGATATATCTGTTACCCTGGTGTGGCCCCAGCTCTTTGTCTGCAAGGTAAGGTTACTATGACAACAACACAGGACAGTCATCATGTAGTTTGTGTATTGTTGGATATATCTGTTACCCTGGGGTGGCCCCAGCTCTTTGTCCACAAGGTAAAGTTACTATGGCAACAACACAGGACAGTCATCATGTAGTTTGTGTATTGTTGGATATATCTGTTACCCTGGTGCGGCCCAAGCTCTTTGTCCTCAAGGTAAGGTTACTATGACAACAACAACACAGGACAGTCATCATGTAGTTTGTGTATTGTTGGATATATCTGTTACCCTGGTGTGGCCCCAGCTCTCTGTCCACAAGGTAAGGTTACTATGACAACAACACAGGACAGTCATCATGTAGTTTGTGTTTTGCTGGATATATATGTTACCCTGGTGCGGCCCCAGCTCTCTGTCCACAAGGTAAGGTTACTTTGACAACAACAACACAGGACAGTCATTAAGTAGTTTGTGTATTGTTGGATATATCTGTTACCCTGGGGTGGCCCCCAGCTCTTTGTCCACAAGGTAAGGTTACTATGACAACAACACAGGACAGTCATCATGTAGTTTGTGTATTGTTGGATATATCGGTTACCCTGGTGTAGCCCCAGCTCTCTGTCCACAAGGTAAGGTTACTATGACAACAACACAGGACAGTTATCATGTAGTTTGTGTATTGTTGGATATAAAAATATGAATATGTTGTGTGATGGCCACAAATTAACTATGGAACAAAATAAAATGGTATAGTTGGCCAGGATTAAAAGGTAAAAAACACAAAATGTAAAAATTAAAAAACACATAAAAATGACAAAAATGGAAAAAGAGGGAGGGAAAACTGCCAAACGTTTCGGCCTTATGACCTTCGACTAGGGACTACCGGGCTAAATAGGGAGAAGAAGATGGATATGACGAGAGAAGGCAGACCTAATAGCGTGTCACAGATATTACCTGTAAAAAAACGTGCCAAATTTTGAACTTAATCAAAAACAAGAAATAAAACATTAGTTATCTGTACTATGCAAATATTAAACTTTCATAAATAATTTTATAAAATAGACTGCTTCTATACATTCATGCCAAAGGGTCGAGCAGTTCCAAGAATATGGATGATTTTTTTGTTCAAGGAACTGTCGTTGTTTTTCACCTGCACTAGTTTGTATAAGGACTGTTACATGCATGTCCAGTATGCTGTGGTTAGCTTGCCAAAAATGTTCACCTACTGGGCAATCCTTACCATTGGTGACGCTCTGTTAATGTTTGACAAAGCAATCACCCAATCTCCGGCAAGTCTCACCCACATAGATCATGTTACAGGGTTTACAGCCCACAGCATACACTACATTTTCAGTAGTACACATGAAACCATTTTTTGTTTGAAAACGTTAGCAGGCCCTACTACTTCATCGGTTTCCCAAGTAAAAGGACATGTCAAACAGCGAGTTCTCTTACATTTTCTAGTGCCCTTATATTTACAGGGAGTTTGAGGACTAGCACTCTTGAAAGAACTTGTAACAAGGTGCTGTTTTAGACTCTTCCCTTTTCTGAAGGCTGCAATGGGAGGCGAATCCTGGAAAACTGCCGACATGTGTTCATCCTTGAGAACTATAGATTTGAAGTTGCGTATCAAAATGTTTTTGATAGCTTCGTTGTGAGGGTGGTATGTCAGGACCAACGGAACCCGGTCGTCGGTATTTCTCCCCCTCTTCTCCATAGCTTCGGATCTGGTCACTCGGGAAACTGAATTCATAGCTCGATCCAAAACTTTGCTGGGGTAGTCTCTCCTCTCTTATTGCTGGATATATCTGTTACCCTGGTTTGGCCCCAGCTCTCTGTCTACAAGGTAAGGTTACTATGACAACAACACAGGACAGTCATCATGTAGTTTGTGTATTGCTGGATATATCTGTTACCCTGGTGTGGCCCCAGCTCTTTGTCCACTGGGTAAGTGACATAATTTTATATATACTGTATAAAATCCCCTGTTCTTCAGGATTTTTAAAACAAACTTCATTTTATGTATTCCAGAATTTCAAGTTATTGGTTATTATATCATTCAATTGCATCAAAATATTTGCGACCATTTTTATTTTCACGCTTCATACCTCAATACAAAAATAGAGATAATTTATGAACTTTTGTAAAAAAAAATTCCCTGTTTGCAGTACAGTGTATAGATGATTCCAATGTTCTTATACAAGGTAATACAAGGCAAGTTTGATATTTTGTGTGGAAGTGGTTGAAATAGAACAATAGAAATTGAGCTCTCGTTTATATGAGGTAAAAATGTTACTTTTTTAGCTCACCTGGCCTAAAAGGCCATGTGAGCTTTTGCCATCTCTTTGCGTCCGTCGTCCGTCAACAATTTCAAAAATCTTCTCCTCTGAAACTGCTAAGCCAATTGTAACCAAACTTGGCCTGAAGCTTCACCAGGGTATGCATTTTAAAAATTGTGTTCGATTAGTCCGAAGACCAAACAACATGGCTGCTGTTACTAAAAATAGAACATTGGGGTAAATTGCTGTTTTTTGCAAAATTACAGATATCAAAAATTTGACGGAGCAAAAGTGATCAGCATAGCAAGATCTACCTGCCCTGCAATTTTGAAGAAAATCCGAAAACCCATCTTGGAGTTATTGCTCTTTTTCTTTAAAATTTGCAAAATTTTAACTTTATTAATTTTTTATCAGAAAAACTATAAGAGATACAAGTCAACTGAAAATTGCAAAAATGTTCAGCATGTCAATATCTACCCACCCTGAAATTTTGAAGATAATCCAAAAACCCTTGTAGGATTTTTTGCCCTTTTTTCACGGAATTTTCAAAATTTTCATATTTTTCATCTCTTATTTCCAAAACTATAGAAGATGAAGGTTAAGTGTCAATTGATAAAATGTTTGCAATGCTGTGGCGACTTCAAAACCGGTGTTGAAAATTTTTCGTTGACCACCATTTTCAAAATGGCCGCCGAAAAGGTGGGAAAATTCAACATTGTCTGATTTCAATGAAATTTGGTTTCCAAATAGATATTGATGTAGTAACTTAAAGATATAATTGTTGTTGACTGCCATTTTCCAAATGATGTCTCGACTTCAAAACTGGTGTCAAAAGTGGTCCTTAGCAAGACAATTTGTCAAAAAAAAAGCCCAACAAAGAAGTACAGTAAAACATGATCAGACTTAAAATAGAGTCCAAGTTAATGGTGGTGTTTGCTCTACCAAAGTTTGAGAGACTGAAGTTCAACTGTATAATTTACAATGTTAGCTTGATTGTGGCAACTGAAAGCCAGGTGAGCGATATAGGCTCCAGGGAGCCTCTGGTTTATTGTTTACCATAGATGCAAAATTATAAAAATTATTTCCAATGAAAAAATACTTATTTTGAATTTATATAAACATCGTAGATTACCGCAGGTGAACGTATAGATGCATATACGATGCACAAATCAGCATAAAAGATCAAGTTGGTGTCTGCCTTTCAAAGTGGATCCCCAAAAAGGCCATCTTTAGATTTTGACAAAATTTTATATACGGATTGCTAATACCCCTGTTATTATTCCATATGCAAATTTTTATGTCCGCCTTTCCTAGCGTTTCTCAAGAATAAAAGTTCAAACTAGATCGATTTTTTAACTCCTATGCATTCTTTCTGAGGTTTCTTTCAGGAATCAACTTTGTATAAATAGGAAACTGTCAACAAATCTCTCTAAAAGAATACTAAATAGTAACCACCCTTATATTACACCTCAAATACTAATTTATATGTGTCTGAAAATCTTGAAATTTAACAAAGTGAAAATACTTAAAGTAATACATGCCCCTTTAATTACCCCATATATTTATTTCACAGTGAGAACAAATCACTTGCGAGCGAAAAATATAATGAAAAGTCCATTTTCTCCCTACTTAAAAACTTGAAAAAAGTGGATCCTGAAAAAGGCCATATGCAGAAATCAATTTCATATGGTTAATACGATGCATAATTATATATTTAATAATACTCCTAAATTTTGTTTCCGCCCATGTCCTTTGTCGGTGGCTAGATTTTTATGCCCCCGCTCAATAAGTCGGGGGGCATATTGTTTTACCCTCGTCCGTCCGTCTTCGGTCCGTCCATCCGTCCGAGGGGGGTACATGGTTTGTCCGCGCAACTCCTCCTACAGTTTTTATGCTAGAAAGTTTTTATTTTGCAGATCATTTGTACATATATTGAAGATGTGCATGTGATAAGGATTTTGATTTTGGTGCATTTTTGTCAAAAATGTACTTTGTTGAACTTAGTCATTTTTGGTGATTTTTCATAGAGGGTACATAGTTTGTCCGCGCAACTCCTCCTACAGTTTAATGCTAGGAAGTTTTCATTTTGCAGATCATTTGTACCTATATTGAAGATGTGCATGTGGCAAGGATTTTCATTTTGGTTAATTTTGGGAAAAAATACACATTGTTGAGCTTAGTCATTTATTGGATGAATTATTAATAAAGGGTACACAGATTGTCTGAACAACTCCTCCTAGAGTTTTGATGCTAGGAAGCTTTTATTTTGCAGTTCATTTGTACCTGTCTTGAAGATGTGCATGTGATATGTATTTGATTTCGGTTTGTTTTTTTTTTTTTCAAAAATATACATTGCTCAACTTATAATTTTTTGGTGATTTAGTAATAGAGGGTACATACCGGTAGTTAATCTGTGCAACCTAGAATAACATGTGTTTAGCGGGGGCATCATATGTGTCTTCCAGACACAAATATTACTAGAAAATCCCAATTTGATTCAACCTTGCGCAGGGGCATGTCATCCTCTAGTTTCTTTATTATCACACAGTTTTGACCATCATATAGAGTTGATTTTTAAAACAATGTTTTATGGATTAATCAAAGACATTTGTATATTTCTCATATATCTGTACAATACAGTGATTGTTGCAGCATAAGATACATATTTAGTAAATGTAAAAAAAAACGCAAATATTAGAAATTTAGATTTTTTTTTTACTATGGATTTTGAAGATGAGGACAATAATGGAGAAAATTTTAAAATCAAATTTTTTGTAAGAGGTTGAAAAATTGTGGTGGGAGTGGATCAGAATCTAGGATATTTCTTATTATGGCCTAAAGTATTGATTAAAATTATATTTTTATACTTTATTGACATAATTTATTTCTTTTATAACATTAAAGGATATTACTGCCCAGCTAGTACAACAAACATTCCTTTAAGGACACCAACTCCATGTCCAGTTGGTCACTATGGTAACCGTGAGGGTCTAGAAGCTGAAACAGACTGTACACCATGTGATGCAGGATTTTATTGTGAGACTACAGGTAAGTTGACATGCCTTGTCTCTGGGCTTCAGTCTGCACATCTGTCTGTTTGTCTGTATGAGGTTAAGGTTGAGGTTTAAGGTAGTTTTCCAAAGAAACTGTGTAGATCAAAAGCATGTGATGAGAACTGCAACATTTTGATGCAAAAAGGATGCTCGACCTTCAAGTGATATTGTCATTAATATGTGATGTATGGGGCAGTGCAAGACATATCCTATGTCAGCAGTATATTATTATAGAAAGGGGTTGTGATATTGTCATTAATATGTGATGTATGGGGCAGTGCAAGACATATCCTATGTCAACAGTATATTATTATGTGATATTGTCATTAATCTTTATACAGATAGCTTTTGAAAAAAAATGCAACATTTTGACACAAATCAGATGCCGCAACCCTCAGGTCATAGGTCATCTGCTTTAATTTCCTTGATGGAATTAGGAAGTTAGAATCTAGATAAGTGCCTGGAAGAAGTAGGCAGGAGTTAAGATTTCATGGATTTAAGATAACATGCTTACTGTTATGTTTTTTGACTAATATGAATTATATTTTTTACAGCTTTAAAGAATGCAACAGGTCCAATAACAGCCGGACATTTCTCCCAGTATGGATCTGCTGTACCGACCCCCGGGGACGATCCCGGTATTATAAGTGGTGTCTGTCCTAAAGGACATTACTGTCCTCAGCAAAGTTCACTGCCTACACCTTGTCCTGCCGGAACCTATGGGTAAGTCTCCCAGTATGGATCTGCTGTACCGACCCCGGGGACAATTCTGGTATAACAAGTGGTGTCTGTCCTAAAGGACATTACTGTCTGCAACAAAGTTCACTGCCTACACTTTATCCTGTCTGTCCTTCTGTCAATCTGTCATTTAATCCGTCCATCCGTCACACATTTTTTGTCCCATTTCTCGCTGCACTTGCATATTAAGCAACTTGATATTTTGTATGGTTCTTCAGTATGGGACCCTATACTGCACCTTCCCTTTTTGGCCATATCAAATCACCACTTCCTGATTACCAACTTTGTGGGTTTTTATGCCCCCACTAAAAGTCGGGGGGGCATATTGTTTTACCCTTGTCTGTCCGTCCATACGAATAAAAAACACAACTTTTAATGTTTTTCAGACACATTGCAACCGAATTCCAACTACATGTACTTCAAAGGAATCTTACTTACAATAAGTAGATGCTCTTGGAATATTCAAAATGGCTGCAGTTGCCATTTGTTATGAAAAATAGGTTGGAAAATTCAATGTGCCTCAAATTGGATGAAACTTTACAGAAAGGTTTTTCTAGCACCCATAGAAATGATTTTGCGTCTCAAAATTTTCAAAATAGCTGCTGTTGCCATGGAAACTGGAAAAAGGCATGGAAAATTTAAAATGCCTTAAATTAGATGAAACTTTATAATAAGGTTGCCCAACATCCATAGAAATGATTTTGGTTCTCAGAATTTTCAAAATGGCTGCTATTGCCATGGAAACTGGAAAAAGGCTGGAAAATTTAAAGTTATTCAATTGATGGAACTTTTCAGAAATGTTGCCTAGAATACATAGAAATGATTTGTGGGCTCAATTTCACTTGTATATTTTGTGGAAAAAGTTTATCATCCTGTCCATATTTGTACTGTGTCAACACCTGTATTGTGTGCATGCTCACTTTAAATTTACACTTGCCATATTGATTCAGGGTTCAGTTAGCGGGGGCATAATTGGTTGCCATTCGTTGACAGCTCTAGTTTACTTTTCATTTCCCACATTTGACATTTTCATCACACTTTACTCAGCAACGTCACATGGCAGCCACTTGATATTCAAGTATGGGGTACTTTACTGTTTCTCCCCTTTTCTCATATTGATATACCACTTCCTGTTTACCGACTTAATTCCTCTCCATCTTTTTGTCCATCTTTCACACATTATTTTCTTCTGATTTTTCTCTGCATCTGTGTCAGTGCTTTTATTGAGTCTACAATTGTACTGTCTCTACACTTTTATTGTGTCCAAACACACTTACCATATTGATTCAGAGTTCAATAAGCGAGGGTATAACTGGCAGGTATTAGGCACCAGCTCTTGTTGATTCAGAGTTCAATAAGCGAGGGTATAACTGGCAGGTATTAGGCGCCAGCTCTTGTTGATTCAAAGTTCAATAAGCGAGGGTATAACTGGCAGGTATTAGGTGCCAGCTCTTGTTTATTCAGAGTTCAATAAGCAGGGATAGAACTGGCTGCCATTTGGTGACAGCTTTTGTTACTTCTGACTTCTAACGAAATTCACTTCTTATTAAGGTAGATAGACAGTAATATTTAAATCCATGAGATTTTGTTGTAAGTCGGCACAATTGAAGAACCAAATTTACATAGAATGCACGGGGAAAATATGGAAAGGCAATTTTTAGCTTAATAGAAATAAACTTTTATCCATGAGAATTTGATGTATTTTTGTGGACAGATAGTTTATGATGTAATTTATTGGTTACAATTAAAAAATGTATATGTCACCACGCTTTTAACGGAGATATTTTACAAAGTTTCCGGATTAAACATTATTTACGGGAAAAGGGAGTTAATTTGCGGCAAAGTAAATGAAATATGACGTGTTACATCTGTCATTCAATTATGATGTCACAAAGGAATAGCCGTCAAATTACTGTTCCAGCCCGAAAATCAAGCTTACCCCGTATCCGACTCTTATTTTTCTAATGCGCAATTGAATTGTGCAGCGCAACAGTGTCTATCTACCTTAACAACTAGACTAAGTCCTGTCCTTGTTTTAATGTCTTGCCAGCCACAAAAGTCACAGGTCGATAGTATTTGATGTACAGTAGCACATGTAGCATTAGTATGGGTACAGATCAAATTCCCACTTAGTTTATGAGGAACCCTGACACGAGACATTTATATGATTGACCAATCAGCAAGCGAGATCAATTTCTAAACATGGGAAGTATTTATTTCGAACAAGAATTAGAAAAAAAACATTATTCATTTTTGCTCTCTTCCTGATTATAGCTGAATTAATCTGAACTTGGGGTAAAATAGGGGGTCATTAAGGGGTTTACATTTACAATGTCATCTGTAAGGGTGGTAGTAATTTTATACATTCAAAAATGGATCTAAATACTCGTCATTGAAAAAGTTATGGATTGCTTACAGATAATAGGAAATAAATACAGAATTTGTATATTTTAATCATTACAAGTAAAACTCCACAGAATGCCTTTGTATTCACCAAGGTACTTTTCCAACATGATTAAAAAGACAATATGTAATTTCTGAAGTTTTACCAGTTTCCTCAGGATTTGTTATAAAAGATGACAAAAAGCAAAACTAGAATAAGGTGTAATAAGATGGTGTTTATATTTACAGATTTTCTATCAAACTTACAACAGAAGGAGGCTGTACAGCATGTGATGGTGGATATTATTGTCCAAGTCAGAACATGACAGACAAGGGACCTCAATGTTCTGCTGGATATTACTGTAGCAGTCGGTCACCAGAACCTACACCATTCAACCAGACTTATGGTGACGTCTGCCCAGCAGGTGAGTTTTTATGGTGATTTTCTGCCAAGGGGGTGTGTTTATGGTGACATCTGCCCAGCCGGTGAGTTTTTATGGCAACGTCTCCCCAGCCAATGAGATTTTATGGCAATGTCTGTCCAGCCAATGAGAATTTATGGCGATGTCTGTCTGGCCAATGAGATTTAATGGCGACGTCTGCCCAGCCAATGAGATTGTATGGTGATGTTTGCCCAGTCGATAAGATTCTATGTGACATCTGCCCAGAAGTTCAGCTTTAATAGCTACATTTGTACATCTGTCCAGGGGTCGAGTTTCTAAACCAGAATGAAATTCAAGTCTATGTTGAATTTGCCAACAAACAAGGCTCATTGAGCTAGATGTCAGGTCAGCTGCAAGCACTCCTTGACCTATCTTTCAAAATTACATTTTGTCTTATTCTTCTTGTTCATGATAGCGGTCTTTTGGTTAGTAGTCAAACTAAATTGGGTTTTATTGGTATATTATAGGAAAATGGAATAGAAAATGGGAGAATTCTATTTAATCATACCTTTTCCCGAATGCCAGTACCAAGACAGGCTGTCCTGACTTGCAGGATAATTTTGAACACCTGGGGCACAGGCTACTGCAAATATTACATATTGGGGTATCATTTTGCATGGTTTTAATAAAGGCATGTGAAAATATAACCTTTAAAGATAATATTGCACAGCTTGAGCACAGGTTATAACAAATATTATTTTTTGTAGGATCATATTGCACAGTTGGAGTGCAGGCACCAACGCCATGTGCTGCTGGATTTTACACCAACCAGACAGGCCAGTCATCTTGTTTAGATTGTCCTGCAGGTCATTACTGTCTGTTAGGAACAGCTGATCCAGTAGTATGTCCAATGGGATATTGGTGCCCTTTGAACTCAGAATTAGCAACTACAAATCCTTGTCCAACTGGAAAATATAACAACAACACAGGACAGGACGCAGCAGCTGATTGTATCTCATGTCCACCAGGGTAAGTGTATCTCATGTCCACCAGTGTAAGTGTATATCATGTCAACCAGGGTAAGTGTATATCATGTCCACCAGTGTAAGTGTAAATCATATCCATCAGGGTAAGTGTATATCATGTCCACCAGAGTAAGTGTAAATCATGTCCACCAGGGTAAGTGTATATCATGTCCACCAGCATAAGTGTAAATTATGTCCACCAGGGTGAGTGTATATCATGTCCACCAGGGTAAGTGTAAATCATGTCCACCAGGGTAAGTGTACATCATGTCCACCAGTGTAAGTGTAAATCATGTCCACCAGGGTGAGTCTATATCATGTCCACCAGGGTAAGTGTAAATCATGTCCACCAGCGTAAGTGTAAATCATGTCCACCAGGGTGAGTGTATATCATGTCCACCAGGGTAAGTGTAAATCATGTCCACCAGGGTAAGTGTACATCATGTCCACCAGTGCAAGTGTACATCATGTCAACCAGGGTAAGTGTATATCATGTCCACCAGGGTGAGTGTAAATCATGTCCACCAGGGTGAGCTTATATCATGTCCACCAGGGTAAGTGTATATCATGTCCACCAGGGTGAGTGTATATCATGTCCACCAGAGTAAGTGTAAATCATGTCCACCAGGGTAAGTGTAAATCATGTCCACCAGGGTAAGTGTACATCATTTCCACCAGTGTAAGTGTAAATCATGTCCACCAGGGTAAGTGTATATCATGTCCACCAGGGTAAGTGTATATCATGTCCGACAGGGTGAGTGTATATCATGTCCACCAGGGTGAGTATAAATCATGTCCACCAGGGTGAGTGTATATCATGTCCACCAGGGTGAGTGTAAATCATGTCCACCAGGGTAAGTGTATATCATGTCCACCAGGGTGAGTGTATATCATGTCCACCAGTATGAGTGTAAATCATGTCCACCAGTCTAAGTATATGTCATGTCCATCAGTGTAAATTTAAACCATGTCCACAAAGGCAAGAATTGCATGTCCACTAAGATAAGTTTATACATGTATGTCTAATTTTAGAAAACAGTGTTTTCTGTCATTTCAGTCTTGATTTTACTTTTGGCTCAGAGATGGACGTAGTACTGGTGTTATGCCTCATGAAGTTACACTTTATTGACTTTCACTAATCATTCCATACATTAATTCACACTTGGCATTTTGTCTCTGAATTACCTCATATTTGTCTCCGAAAAACTTTTGACTTCATGGAACAATTAAGTTTTGAATTTTGATGTCATATTTTACTTCTGTGATGTAGCAATTGCAGGAACTTGTGTGAAATGAAAATACAATGGCAGACAGAAGTGTAAATACGTATATTCAATATTGAATTCATCTTGATGTTATGGGCATTTTTTGAACTCTAAACAACTGTTTGTTTCTATAGGCACTATTGTGAGACCCAAGGACTAGCCATGCCAACAGGAGAGTGTGATGGAGGATGGTACTGTATAGAAGGGTCAGAATTTGCCCAACCCAAAACAGCTGCTCAGGGGGGTGAATGTCAAGCCGGAAATTTCTGTCCAAATGGAAGCTCTAGTCAGACACCATGTACCCCTGGTTATTACTGTGACAATAATGGTAAGTTGTCTAAATGTAGTGGTCAATGGGAGTGCAATGTGATTCACTGAAAAATATTAAAATTATGGGATATCTTCTCAAAAGTCTTACATAAAGAAAAGTGTCATTTTAAGATAAAATGTCTTGCAATTAAGCAATAACAGTACATTATTTGAATGTCCAGGCTGTCAATCAAAGCTTTGAGGACCAAAATGCAATTAACAGGCGACACGTAGTGGAGCCTGTTAACAGATATATTTTACTTTCAAATCAAGATTGATGTCCTCAAACATTCAAATAATGTGCTTTTATTGCCATTCTGATACAATTTCATGTTTAATTATGTCTCATCCCTCCCTCTTAAGGGGAGACATATTGTTTTTGTCTTTTCTGTCTGTCGTCTGTCCTTCCATCTGTCAGTCAGTCTGTCCATCACAAAGTTTGTGGATGCCAATTCTCCTACGTCTTTCATCGGATTTCAACCAAACTTCACAGGATTGTTGACCATCATGCCTAGTTGTTTATATTGTCTCACCAGATTGATCGGCTTATTTTTGGGGGAGTTATGCCCCTTTTTGACTTAGAATTTTGCAAAATTAAGTTTGTGGATGCCAATTCTCCTACATCTTTCATTGGATTTCAACCAAACTTCACAGGATTGTTGACCATCATGCGTAGTTGTGCATATCAACTTGCCAGATTGATCGGCTTATTTTTGTTGGAGTTATGCCCCTTTTTGACTTAAAATTTTGCAAAATTATGTTTGTGGACGCCAATTCTCCTACACCTTTCATCGGATTTCAACCAAACTTCACAGGATTGTTGACCATCACGCGTAGTTGTGCATATCGTCTTGCCAGATTGATCGGCTTATTTTTGTGGGAGTTATGCCCCTTTTTGACTTAGAATTTTGCAAAATTAAGTTTGTGGTCGCCAATTCTCCTGCATCTTTCATAGGATTTCAACTAAACTTCACAGGATGGTTGACCATCATACATAGTTGTGCATATCGTCTCGCTATATTGATCAGCTAATTTTTGTGGGAGTTATGCCCCTTTTTGGCTTAGAATTTAGCAAAATTATGTTTGTGGACGCCAGTTCTTCTACACCTTTCATCGGATTTCAACAAAACTTCACAAGATTGTTGACCATCATGCCTAGTTGTGCATATCGTCTCTTCTGATTGTTAGGCCAATTTTTTTAAGAGTTATGCCCCTTTTGACATCTAGGTTTGTGGATACTAATTCTCCTACATCTTTCAAAGGATTTCAACTTAGCTTCACAGGATTGTTGACCATAATGATAAGTTGTGCATATGCTCTATCTGGAATGATCGGCCACCAAGTGGCAACATAAAACTTACTTATGTTTTATCACTCAAAGAACATAACATACCGGGGGGGAGTGGGGGGGACATTCGTTTTTGTATCAAAACACAATTCTAGTTTATATTGAAAGTAGTTGTAAGTGGACAAGGAATGAGATTACAAGTGGGAAACTACTTTATCCAAGGTATGTACATAGTGCAATTGACAGTCAGTTTCAGTTTTGACCAATCAAATGATCTGTTGCATTAATGTTGCTTTAGAAGTTTTGATTACACATGTTTCTTGTTTAGTCAGGGTTCAGTTTGGGCCAATTTTTAGAGTTCAAGATTCCAAGGACCAAGAAAAACTGGAAAAGCCCGTAAATCTTGTTTCAGGAATTCCCTGATGGGAAAAGGCCTTGAAAACTTGAAAATGAACAAAAATTTTGGAAAAGGCCAAGAAATCCTGAAAACCAGAAACTCAAATCAAACATTAGATTGTGATTTTACATATCAGCAAAACAGCTAACTGTGCTTCAGTCTTGTGATGAATAAATACAATCGAGCGACTTCTTATTTTTTAACATAAATGTGCAATGATTTATTATGAAATACTTCAGGTATGCTAAAAAAGGACCTGGAAAATCGTAAGTAGAGACCTGAAAAGCCTTCGAATTTATGCCAAAAATTTTATGGGGACCCTCTGATAAGTAAGGGTTCAGTTTGAACGTGTTTTGGACTAGTCAAGATTACACAGGTTTCAGGTTTAGTCAGTGTTCAGTACAGTAAGTGAGAACTGAACCGTCAGTTCAAAAAGGTATCATCCAAAGACAATGGCAACAAAGGAAACACCAAGAAACAAGAAGAGAAAAATGGAGAGACAGAGGAATTACATAGACAGATCAGGTGTACTGGTAGACATCAGTTTAGAGATGTTTCTGGCTGTAGGAAATAACAAGACTAGACATGTTAGAACAATGAGATTATAACCAAATATTTTGTTTTTTAGGATTATCAAGTGAAACGGGACAATGTTCTGCCGGACATTATTGTAGTGGAGGTTCAACAACAGCAGCTCCAATTGGAATGTCATATGGCGATTATTGCCCGATGGGTCAATACTGCCCGGTGGGAAGTGCTAATGGTACTGAATGTCCTCCAGGAACTTATCTCAACACAACAGGAAGTACAAATGTCAACGACTGTCATACTTGTCTCCAGGGTCACTATTGTGCTGGTTACGGAAACCCTGCAGCATCAGGACCTTGTTCTGTTGGATTTTACTGTCCATCAGGAATGAATGTGTCAACACCAGGAGAATATACATGTCCACAGGGTAAGTAAAGTAGATTCTAGCTCTAGGCGAGGTAAGTATGTAAGTCCTGGGTAGGTAGATATGTCTGTCTAGGGTAGGTAGATACATGCCTCTAGGCTAGGTAAGTGTGTAAATCCTGGGTATGTAGATACAAGTGCTAGATTGTAAGATCTCCAGAGTTGGGGGTCGTCCATTTAAATTTATCTGTTGCACTTGAATACCAGTGATTTCTTTGTACTGTTTAGTAAGATATGAGGGTTGTAATGGGTCTAGGCATGATGCATTAAAAGGCCTTTTTTCAGAGGTGATTCATGAAAAATGCCTCTAAAACTAGGCTTGATATGTGATTTCATAGATTTCTGTGACTGAAAGCCAAAATCCACATGTGATATGTTACTTGTACAAATTTTTAAGCATTATAATGTGAAAATTCAGCTATCAAGATTTAAGAAATTATTGTAATAAATTGGAAACAATTTTTTTTCTCATATTCTTATTCAGTTTTGTGATCCCCAATGTGCCTAATAAACACTAAGGAAATAAATGTAAAAATGTGTTTAATAAAAACTTTGGAAATATGATATAAAAAGGTCATTGAATTATTTCTCTTTGACTTTGTGTAACAGTTGTTTTGTTCGATTATTTTTTTATTTCATTTATTTGTAATAGACTTAATACATGTACTATCAGTGTCTCCTGCTCAACTTATGTTGTTTGAAGAAAAGGGGCATAACTCTTAAATTAAAGATAGTCCTGCAAATGCCTGACCAAGAGCTGGTCCCAGCTTACAAAAAGATGGAATAGAAGCAAAACAACATATTTACAACATTATTATTACATATTATGCAATGTATATGTCTTTAAATTTGTTAATGCAATTAATACGAAATGCATTCTTTATGAATGTTACAGATTTCTGAATCATTTAATGTGCTTTGATAACAGTTTTTATAAAAATCCATCTGACAGGTCATAAATGTCCAGAGGGCAGTCATGAGGCAATAAGGTGTGAATCTGGTACCTATCAAGATGAAACAGAACAAGGAACCTGTAAGACATGTCCAGCTGGTTACTACTGTGATAACGTCAAGGCACCAGTAGTATTATACAACAGCTCTGTCTGTCCTGAAGGTATGTATGTCAGCATCTAATCTTTTCTTTTAATGGTGGTTTACAGACCAACGTAAGATTGATACACTTTACCTCATCTCTTTTGGATAAATGACCTACCAGAAGTGTTTGTATTTGTGATACAACAATTGTAACGATGACTTGACATTATAAAATGCATGATGTCACAATGTAAAATAAATTCAAATGGAGACCATGCTTCAAAAACAAATAAGGTTTTCAGACCTCACTGTTTGTATTTTACTGAAGAAATGGGTACATACATTCAATGGGATATTAATTATAGTCATGTTAGATCAATCCTGTTATTCCTGTGTAATTAACTCTTGAAAATTCAGTTAACCCATGCTGTACTGTATTTCAGGTTACTATTGTCCAAATGGTACAAAGTATGCTAATGAATTTTCCTGCCCAAATGGTACCTACAGCAATTACACAGGACTACAGATGGAATCAGATTGTCTCCCTTGTCCAGGAGGGTATTATTGTGACCAAACAGCGCAGACAGATTACACAAAGATTTGTAATGCAGGGTAAGATCCATTTTATCCAGTGGGATTTAAGGATTAAAGTTGAATGGAGTTCAAGGAGATGACTTTATAATACTATACGTATTCAATACCACTGCTTACATCTTACCAAGATATTGTCCAGGGATACATCTTGGATTATAATCAGGGCTCACCAAACTTGGCGATAAGGGCAATTAAGTCGCCCAACTGTGCTTCAAGTTGCATACAGTTGCTCCCAAAAGCGAGTTTGAGTCGCCTGGTGACTTGTGAAAAGTGGCTGTGTTATCTTTTCTATTTCCGGTAACAGGAAGTAAATTGAAAGATTTCTAAAAGCTTATCTCCGTGTTCTGCAAAGCTCAGACGTTCTTCATATCATCTCATGGTTCTTAGATTGTAGATCAAGGCTACCTGACTTTTTAATATACATTTATTACAAAAAATTCAATGGAAATTGTCCCAAATATAGATATACGTTTCAACTCCAATGAAAACAGAAAGTGACTTGCAATCTCTAATATGTATAGTCCTCCAATATGTTGGAGAACCATTCATATAAGAATGTAGAGGATCAGACAGTTTCTCTTTAAGCAACTGAGTGATAAACTAATGATACACAAAAAGAAAACTATTTAAAATTATCCTTAGTATTAATCTAACCTAATTGTAGGAGCACCTCCACCATAAGTTTTTTCAATAGGGGAAAATGAATATAAATCTGATACAGCTAAAATAATATTTTTTGAAAATTGAATCTACATTGTAGACCATGAAATAACAATAATATTTGAATTATTAAAACTGATTTATTGCCATTTCACCTAAAAAACTCAAAATCAATGGGAAACAAATAAAAATTCCTTTAAATTCAGTTGGGGATACGCGTGAACAAGTCTCCCTGTCATGAGCTGAAGTCTCACTATCTGTACCCTGAGGGAGACTTCAAGTCTCCCTGTTATTTTGAAGTGTGGTGAGCCCTGATAATTGAGGTTTATCTACAAAGTAGGTGTATTTGACCTACATTTCATGGTTGAATGACTGAAGTTAAAATTTATTTTGTATAGTCGCAAAGCTTCAGATAAAAAAGGTCAACTGGACTTTTATTTCTTGCATGACTAATTCAGGTAATAGTTTTGTAAGAGTTCAGATCTCCCATATTACATTTTGCTAAGCTGTGCTACATTGTATATTCCGAAAGAACCACCCTCTAGAAAATGTACAACCCAGGGAGTTAATAGAAAGATTATGGTGAAACAGCACATGAGGACATTCCTTCTAGTTTTTTACCATTCTTTTTGATATATTTACAGATACTACTGCCGACAAGGTGCTCAGTCTGGAACTCCAACTCAAGGAGTAGATGCTAACGAATGTCCTGTAGGCCATTACTGTCCGATACAAACAGCCGAACCAATCAAATGTCCTAAAGGGACATATTCAAATACAACCAAACTAACTGCTGAAAATGAGTGTACCAACTGTACTGCAGGTGAGTTTTCTTTGTCATTATTGTCTGATTCAAACAGCTGAATCTATCAAATGTCCTAATTACAAATAGTCCATCCAATCTAATGTCCCCAGTACAAATAGCCCAACCAATCAAATGTCCCCAGAACAAAGTATGCAACCAATTAAATCTTCCCAGAACAACAAACCCACCAGTCAAATGTCCCAAAGGAACACATTCAAAATTAAAAATGATTGCTGAAAAAGAGTGTACAACCTCATCTGCCGGGGAGTTCTTTAAATATAACCAAATAACTTCTGATATTGAGTAAACAAATGGTTAAGCTGACAAATTACTCAAATACACATAAACTAAATACTGAAAATAAGTGCCTAAAAAGTTTCCCAAATATAACCAAGCTGACTTATGAAATTGAGTCTACAAACTGTAATGTTAACAAGTGTACCAACTGTACAGCTTGTGACCTTCACAAAAAAAAAACTAACCACTGAAAATTAGTGAAAAAAGGGCACTGCCAGTGATTGAGATTCTCAAACATAACAAAACATGACCAAAGCATCTGCTGAAATTGAGTGTACAAACTAGTACTGTAAATTGTGATTTTATTAAAGTTAACCAAAACGAACAGCTGATATTGAATTTAAAAACTGTAGAATAGGTGGGTAACTCAAATGTAGCTATGTCTCTTTCGTTAAAAAGAAGTTGAGATATTTGAAAATACATGTACACATTTTTTCCAAAATTTGATAAAGGAATGCAAAATTGAATTATCTTTAGTGCCATAATTATTCGGCAATTTTAAATCTATGCCATTTTGAATGATGTATTATGGGAATTTTATTTCAGGTTACTACTGTGAAGCTCTGGCATTATTGGAACCAGAAGGACTTTGTCAGGAACGATACTATTGTCCAGAGGGCGCTACTGGTGCCACATATCTAGATTGTCCAATGGGAGCTTACTGTCCTACAGGAAGTGCAATACCAACACTTTGTCCGAATGGTGAATTTTCCCTTTATACTGTAACAAAACTTTCAGCAAATCTCTTTAAAGTGTAATTTATTGATATCTAAAATGATAATAGGTGCAACCAATGAAGGAACTCAAGAACCAATTATCATTGGATTGTAACACTTAATTTAGTATAATTTTATCAAAACTTAAATTTCCAAATTTAAAACAATTAAAGTAGTAGATATTCATAAAGTTGCATTGTTTAAGAACTTCATATCAGTATTCTGCCTAGAGCTATTCCAGATTAATTGTATGGGGGTCAGAAGGCACTTCTTAATATGAAATCCATGCTTAAAATATCTCTTTTCTGTGTTTGTTCAGTGCAAGTGTCCAAAGAACCCATAACCCATCAAATTTTTATTTAAGTGACTGCCGAACCACCCTCATAATTATTTCTGGAACAGCCCTACTTATTTCAACAAATCTCTTTAAAAACTAAATTCCAAGAATCATCAAACATGTATGTCATGATTTTTGTGATGTATTATCAATATATCAAGTCCTGTCTGTTAAACAACATCTTTTCTACATATAAAAAGACTTGATGTGGTGTAAGAACATTTAGAAAATCCTTTTAATACACATTAAGGTGCAAAAAAAATATGTTTTGTACACATCAAACCATTGAAAAGAGTGTTTTTGGCAGAAGAAAACAAGAGAAAAAGTGTAAATGATGTTTGATTTACAAATCCAACTGTGAAAGCAACTGTTAGAGCAAATAAAGAAAAGCTAAATCTAATGTGAAAAATTAGTGTCATTATTTGTTTAGTAAATGCTTTAAAAACGTTAGTTGCTTTGGTAAATATATTTGAAAATCATATATGATTTCGTTTAGGAACATACTCAAATGTTACTAACTTGAAGATGAGTTCCGAATGTACCATATGCCCTGGCGGATATTATTGTGAAACAGAAGGATTGACAAATCCTACAGGGCTGTGTGGAGAAGGTAATGTTTGTTTTATTTGAATGTTAAACCTTAAACTAGGTCTGAAGATTGTGAGATAATGATTGGGGGAGGGGATGATAATGATTGGGGGAGGGGATCTATCGTTTGTCTGTCCATCACAAAGTTAAAGTTCATGTATCTTTTGAAAGACAAGTTATAGATGAATAAGCTTTCGTCCACAGATACATCTTCAAATAGTTCTTGATGATGGTATTAAAATTTCCTTACCTTGAACTATATTTCATGCTTTAGGAACTGATGTCAGATCAGAGATACTAGAGCTTGTACAGAAATAATATTTTGTCAGTAGATGCACCTTGGATAATCAAGAGGTTACTGATAAAAATTAAGCCATTTTGACTTCATTTTATGCATGAGTGTTTCATTTTTAAGTTTGTATTAAATATGTTAAGGTCCAGTTTACTAGAGCTTGTAGATGATTGTATATGTTTCATGTATAGACATGAAGTTCTTTTTAAAATTGAGTAACCTTGTCCTAGATTTCATGCTTGAGTGACTCAGGTTGAAGTCAAGATCCAAGATACTAGAGTAGGTACAGGAATAATATTTCATGCATATATACCTTTTTGATAATCAAGAGATTCCTCATGAAATTTTTAAATCCAGATTTTAAATACTGGAGCAGTTAAAGGAATAATTTTTTGTGTCAGATGGTCTCAAGGTTCCTGATTAAGATATGTCACCTTGACTGCATTTCATGCATGAATGACATTGTTAAAATTTGTGTTTGGTTTACAAAACCAATAAGCTATGATTAGTGGATGTAGCTTTAGCAATAGTTTCAGCTGCTTATTGTTGTAAAGTCTGAAACTTATTTGACTTACTGTGGAAGTACTTTTATTCGTGGACATCAAATTTCGTGGTTTTCATAAATATCACTATTTGGTGGGTACCTAAATTCGTGGTTTCGAACTCTATGCATTGAAACGCTAGGGAAAAATGCATTTCGTTTGGATCTTAATTTCGTGGTTTGAGCGAACCACGAAATCCATGAAAATTGGAACCCCACGAAAAATAGTACTTTCACAGTATTTCAACAAAAAACAAACTTGCCAGGTTTTAAGGATCCTCTCTGACCGCTCCAAAATCTTGTTATTTCTCAATCTTGAAGTGAAAAGAAAATGAAAGTGAAAGGAAAAATGAATTTATAATAATTGTTAATAGTATAATGAAAAATCGTTGAAATTTATTTATAAGATCATGGAGGTATTATATTGACAGGAGCTCCAATGACCCGACTTCAAACGTTGTATCTGTGAAACTGCTTAATAGTTAAGTAGCTGTTAAATGATAAGATACACTTCACGCTGTTGTGGGAATCATCAGTTTCCGTGATTACGGAACTAACCAAAGTGACCGTAAATCCTAACATCTGCTCTTTGCTCTCTACTTCACTCCATTTTATTTTACAGTCGAGAACGAAATCAATGAAATTAATGTTTATTTTAGCTGCCTTTTTCTTGTTTACGCTTTTTCTCCAACTTATAAGCTTCAGTTTGCAACATCCACAAATAAACTTTTGAAAATGAGGCAAGTAATTATGGACATCAATGTTTAAGGACAGATTTATGTCTCTTGCAAATTTGCTTTTTTCACACGGCAAATGATGCGAAGTTGTTCTAATTTCTGAACTACACGAACGATAACTAAAAATTTCCATTTCAAATCTCTACAAAAGAAGGAAAATCATATGTATACATGTACATATTGCTTCTTCGTAGCTACATTTGTCAACACAAATAAATTTATTTAATTTGTTTGTGTTATGATATGAAATCGTGTGTGTTTCTACAGGTGCATTTATATGAATCGCAATAAAAAAGTTATTTTTGTATGAAAAGACAAGCAAATGCCAAATTCACTTTTGCAAACATAGATTTGAAAAGGCCTTTTTAACTGACGTTCTAGTCGCAAAAGTTCGCATATGATCTCAGTATTCTTTTATTGATGCATAATACACCCTTCAGAACTATTATACCCAGAAAAATACATTCTTCATCTGATACTTTTCTAAACTTCCGAATGATGTGGAGTTTCCCATTTAAATCACTCTACATAGGTTTTCAAAATTCACAATTAACTAAAAAAAGTTGCTCATCATCATATACAGTAGACTCCGCCCAATCGGATACAAACATTGTCAGAAAAAAAATATTCTATTTGCCGGAGTATTCGATTGTCCAGTAAACCCATTTTCGGCAATGGGGAATCATTCTGTTGGCAAGAAGAGGTTGAAATGTTGAAGGGCTTGTCACCATGTAGAAACTTTGTATCCTAGGACCTCATTTTTAGACATTTAGTTAAAATCTTTTGTTTTCGTAGTAGAATCATTGTAAATTTGACAGATTACGTCACCATCGTAATCAGGTCAAACTGTGTATTGCCAGCTGACTGTTGGAAATTAAACAATGTATTCAAAAATAAAGAAAACTGTTTATGTATCTGAATAAACTTATTTTCCTCTGTTTTGTGTTTTTTTATTTCCTCTCATCAGTGTGTAATCATCCCTTTATTGGATCGTGTAGTTACAATCTTCATCATGTGCTAAAAATAACTTAGGGTAAAGCCAGTTTGTAAACAAAATGGCGGCTGGTAGGTCAGCAATCGATCTTTGTAGAATCTTCCTGATTACACAATTTGGAGACTTTTTATAGAAATACACCATGATCTATGGACCTAGGACTGAATTCTTGTAATAAATTATGTCTAATAACCGCCGTGCATTGTCTTACAGGAACTTCAAACAAATATGCAAATTATGCAAATGACTTCTCCTGGACATTTATCTCCCTTGCTCTGTTTTACACGAGAAATACACAAAACCATTGACAAATCAAATGATTTTCGTCCAAAAAAATTAATTAAATACAAAAGCAATAGATAGGAATTCAAATCATATTTTATTCTTTTATTAAATACATTATGTTATTGATTTTCGTTGTACAGACATACAACAATATGCAAATTACCTCTGACTTCACGATCTCGCTGCCTAGACAGAAATACACAAAACCAAACAAAATTCTCACTATGAACTTATGAATACACAATAACAAAAGAACTGAAAACTATTTATGTTTTATTTTTTATTAATTAGGTAATATTTATTGATTTCCTGGCAGATTTATGGCTTCGTTAACTGTTGACACTTCCGTGCGAATGTTTACCTGTAGTTACCTGTAATTAGAATATTCGATTTCAATGACTCTGATCAGCACAAGCCGCATATTTTTTTATTCAAATAGGCGATATATTCTCTTATCCGATATCCAATTAGGCGGAGAAATTAACACTATAACTATGGGAAATGGTTTGGTGTTTTGAAATTATATTCGATTTGCAGATATCATATTCGATTTGCCGATATATTCCTTTATCCGATATTCGATTTCATGGAGTCTACTGTACTGACCACTCTGTATAGGCAATGGCAATTCTGTGAAATTTTGTCAAATTCATGTTTAAAAATAGTTTTCAAAAGGGTAAAAATGAGATGAAACATTTTTGGGGCCTGGATATGATGACAGCACATTGGAAGCAACTAGTTTTTCTAAATAATATCATGTTAAATTGTGTTTTTAATGAATATTTAACATCAAATTCTTATAATATATAATATGAGGAAACTCCCATTCTCGATAAAATATTGCCATCTTCATCTTGATTTTTTGTACATCCTACACGGTACACCCACATGTCGTCAAAAAATACTGTTATTCCGCTTTAAGAGGATGTAATTTTTGTCGTCCGGAGCGAACCGACTTAAAGGTATTAAAAGTATAAAAACATCGACCAAAAATAAAAATATACCGACCTTTATCCATATTTCATGTTATTTGTGGTTGTAACTTCATTGAACGTTGGCCGATTTTGTCGATTTTTTAAACACTGTACATCGCAAAGTAAACGGAAACAGGTGACTCTAATTAAATTGCAATATATTGATAACAACAGGGGTTTCCGTGTTCTAATCAGATAGAAAGGTGATAAGGTCGCCGATAGATTTATCACGTGATTATCAGTCTTCAAAATTTGTGGCAGTTTCGCAGATATGTCACAAAGGAGTTAACACCTACTTATTGAACTGGGTCGGCGGCTTTCATATTTGAAGGATATCAGTGGGGCGGACATAGTGTTAATTTTTCATTGGAGCTCCTGTCAATATAATACCTCCATGATAAGATGAAGTCTGACTTACAATCCAGAAATTTTGACAAATTTGATCTAAATTCCCAATATCTTTATATTCAATGACTTTCACTTTAAATTGGAAGTTGCAGCCTTGAACCGGTTCCTTAATCGAGAAAGCCTGCCTAGTAAACCAGTAATATTCTATTTAAGGTTACTTCTGCCCAGAAGGAACAGTAAACAAGGAACCAGTTAATAACTTCTGCCCTGTCGGCCATTACTGTCCAGAAGGAGTTTCACAAGCTATACCATGTAGAAATAATACTGAGGTTTGTCAAGTTCTATCATTGTAACAAATTATTCT
>MJUU01049397.1:7288-90369 GCA_002080025.1 Modiolus philippinarum
TTAAAAAAAAATGATATCAGAATATTTAGAAAACCGCAGAAAATTATATCTTATTTTGATTGTAGTGTATCATTTCCATTGAAAATACATTCCTGAAGATTATGCATTCTTTTTAGAAATAATGGAAATCTGAGATAATGCCTATACCAGTTTTCTGAACATATTTTTCTTAATTTATTAAGTAAAAGAAATAAGTCTTTTCGGTTCATCGTAAAGATCGCTTATTTTCTGCATCAGTACAAATGAAATATTGCCACCTGTTAGCTGTTTGCGCATGTAGATTATGACTTGACATTAATGGCTGGTTAACACTAGATAAAACGGCTGATTAACGATGTAAATTAGATAACGATAGTAATCTGACAATACTAGAAAAGTCGGGGTCATTTTTTATTTGGCTCTACCAAACTTCCAGCTGGACTCTTAAATTTTAATTTATCTAAATATATTACCAGGCGATCACGAAAAATGAACAATGAAATTGAAATATTGCCACCTGTTAGCTGTTTGCGCATGTAGATTATGACTTGACATTAATGGCTGGTTAACACTAGATAAAACGGCTGATTAACGATGTAAATTAGATAACGATAGTAATCTGACAATACTAGAAAAGTCGGGGTCATTTTTTATTTGGCTCTACCAAACTTCCAGCTGGACTCTTAAATTTTAATTTATCTAAATATATTACCAGGCGATCACGAAAAATGAACAATGAAATTGGTTATTGTTCATTATTGAATCTTGAATAATGAATAATGAATAATGAACGTACTTCAGGCTGGTCCAGTGTCAATGGCGCTCCGACTGATGTGTAAAAGCTGATAGAGAACAAATTACCAATAGTATCTAAATAGGAAAGCCAAAATCAGCTAAGGACAGGGGTATGCAAGATTTATGGTTTGTGTTTATAACGTCTCTTTGTCTCGTTATTTAACAAATAAAATGGCAATGGTACTTTTAATTCTTTAATATGCACTTCAAGCAATAATTGCTTTAGTTTCAAAACAAGAACAATGTTACACATCTCACCTTAAAAATAAAGTTATTTATCAAAAATGCTCTCACATCTTCTTCAAAGAAAATTACCAATATTAATGAACAATGTTAATGTTATAATAAAGTTATCAAATAGAAAACAAGACATCTGCCATTTTAATTCCTTGTGCATGTTTGTTCTTTTAACCTTATTATTACTAACATTATAATAGATTCAATAATGGTTTTTAAAATTTCTATAACCGTTATCTAGCATATTGAACACTTTCCACATTCTAAGTTGTGTTTCATATATGCCAATAATGCTGAATTTAGTCTAGCCTGTCAAAAATTGGAATTCATTTTCGACGGCTGCTTAAATCTGCCTTAAATCTAACTTACAGATTTAAGGGTATAACAATAATATTTATTTATCTAAAATTTATTTGATCCATATGAAGCTTGTAGTATGAAGTTTAAAAGTTTTAAACAAGATGTGTTTGTGAAAAACTATGCCTCCGGTGGCAACCAATACAAAATTAATGCTAGAATTGTAATCACTAGAAATTAAGGTTAAGTAGACATTTGTACTAAGCTCCATTAGATCTATTCAAATGTAGAATATCAAGCCTCTTGCAACCGTAATTAATGAGATTATATCAAAATCAAGATTTTGACCTTTTGACCTCTGTGACCTTGACGTTAATGAAATTTGCATAATGGTTTTCAGCTTTAAATGATCAATATACAGGCCAATGATGAAGGTCTTATCACATCTGGTTGAAAAGATATAGGCAATGTTAAAGTTTTAAATTTTTCACTAAGTGACCTTGACCTTCGACTTGACCAAAATTGTTTTGGTGTTTTGTACTAAGCTCCATTAGATCTATTCACATATAAAATATGAAGCCTCCAGCAATTACCATTAATGAGCTACAGCAAAATCTAGATATTGCCCATTTGACCTGTGTGACCTTGACCTTGTGACCTTAATCTGACGTAAGTGAAATTTGAATAAAATACTGTTCAGCTTCATATAACCAATATACAGGCCAAATATGAAGTTCTTATCACATCTGGTTGGAAAGATATGAGCAATGTTAAAATTTTCAAATTTGCACTCAGTGACTTTGACCTTTGACCTGACTGGAATTTTTTGATGGATTTGTACTTCATTAGATATATTCAAATATGGAATATCAAGCCTCTAGCAATTGTAATTAGCGAGCTATAGCAAAATCTATAGTTTGACCTTTGACCTGACCTTACAAGAAATTGTATAATGCTGTTCAGTTTTATATGACCAAAACACAGGCCAAATATGAAGGTCCTATCAGATCTGGTTGAAAAGATATAGGCAATGTTAAAGTTTTCGTTAAAGTTTTCAAATTTGCACTCATTGATCTTAACCTTTGACCTGGCCCAAATGTTTTTGGTAGATTTGTATTAAGCTTTATTAGATCTATTCACATACAGAATATCAAGCCTCTAGCGATTGTAATTAACGAGCTATAGCAAAATCTAGATTTTGACCTTTTGACCTCTGTGACCTTGACTTTTGACCTGACCCTAATGAAATTTACATACTATTGTTTAGCTTCACGTGATCAATATACATACCTAATATGAGGGTCCTATCACACCTGGTTTAAAAATTATGAGCCAGGTTAAAGTTGCGGACAGACAGGATTAACTCCCACCATCGTAGTTTTGTCCTATAGCTATATTTGATATTACTGATTATTCGGATTTCGTTTGGTTTTATGCATTTTAAAATTTTTGATATTATGAATTTCCTTTGTTTGTGTTCTAGTGCTGCTGATGAGGAATAAATTTCCGAAATGGCTATACAGCTGATTAAAATTATTGCAGTTGGAGTTAACATATGTGTTATGGTCTCATGTTCATTTACTCCACATCCTTTCGTAAAATATATAAAATACATACATACATACAGACAGACAGGGCAAAACAATATGCCCCCGATCTAAAGATCCGGGGGCATAAAAATGTTAGACTATGCCCTTGTTGTCATGTTTCAATAAAGGTAAGTGTTATGCTTTGAAATAACAAAGTGAATGATTTCTTAAACATTGCAGCATAATTTCATATTAAAGACAAAAAATTGGCATACCTAGAAATCGGTTACATTTAGTCTGATGCTATATCTGGGCACGTGCCAGGCAGTCACTTGTCAATTTTATAATCAGTGCCTTCAAAAGCAAATGATCTTTAAGAACTTGGATGTAATGGAAGTATAGCAGAGGATGTTCTGTTCTTCGAAGCACTTGATCCTTGATGCCTAGGTGAAAAGTGGGGTTCTTTAGGGTGCTCTGTTTCCGCAGCACGAGATCCTACTTCTGTTTTAATCAGGTCAATGCAGTCCATGATTTGTTCTGTTTTTCTTTATTGAACTTGTTGAACTTGTCTTACAATACTTATCTCCTCGTCCAATATGCTACATCAGTTTTTGAAATAAATAATGGATAAAATAACATTATGTAGATGGCGGTGATTTATCGAGTTTTCTCAGTTAAATAAATGTCATATTGTCACCGGTGAAAATAAAGGATTTTTAGTCACCGGATGACGTCTACATGAAGCGACGTCACAATATCTCATCAATGTCGTTGTCTCGTAAACAACTGGCGTATTGAAATTAAAAAAAAATAATCCGCATCTAAATTTCGGTTTTTGAGAATAAAAAGCATAACTAAAGGCCCATTTACACGGCAATACAAGTTGCATGGGTCTTGAAGCATGCAACTTTTTGTATCATGATACATAAACGTTTACACGGTATTAAAAGTCGAATGCATTTTGAAGCATACGACTTTCTTAACCTTTTTTTTTACCTTTCTTATACGGTTTTCATTGGATGAAATAAAAAAGACGCATGCAACTTGCATCACGAAATAGAACATGTCCTATCCCAGATTGTGTATCATGCAACTTCAAAAAGTATCATGCGACACAAGAAATGTATAGTTTACACGGTATTATTTGTATCATGCTTCAAGACGCATGAAACTTGTATCGCCGTGTAAATCGGCATTAATCGACCATCATGAATATCAATAAAAATGTCACTCGAGTCGATCAACGCAGTAGATTAAACTCGTTGCGGAACAGAGTTCCGCAACTCGTTTAATCCTTCTGCGTTGTTCGGCAATCGTGACATTTTTTTGATATTCACGACGGTCAATTAGTTATACTATAAGTATCATTTGTCAGGTTTCAAGATAGCTTGATTGGCATCCCATGATCAGTGGAGTAAAAATAAAAGTACCGAACAGAAGTGGATCAAGAGCCAAAGTCCAAGAAGCAAACAAAGACAAGTGGGTGGAAAACCACAGGAAAATTGTCGACTGGAATGTTCCCGACTTGGTACAGGCATCTCAAAAGATATAGCGGGTAAAACCGGTTTGATGTCGGGCCAATCTCTCTTTAACACATGTGGAAAATCAATATGGAACCTGACAAAGGTCACTTTGACTAAGTGAAACCTTCAGCATTCTTAAAAGTTTGCCAATTTCAGGAAATTTAGGGAAAACTGGAGAAAAAAAATCAAGTTAATATATATATATATATATAGCAATTTATTATTGCTACTTGACAACAAAGAACCAACTACGATCTAAAAATTTATTGATTAACAAATTAACAATGTTTTATTTACATGTATGTATTTAATTCTACTCTGAATACTAGCTAAACATGTAAGAAGCATGTGTCAATGGTAAATGTATTCGAGTTGAGTTTTGTGTACATTACAGCCAGGAACAATATTTTTACTTGATTACATTTCTCTCTTCGACTTTAGATATATATTTTTTAAATATATGATTTCTAGATTTCCTGCCATACGCTGATGGGTGGACAGTCCTCTTTGGTAACTTTTATTCTTTTGCAGTTTTCGGTTTTTAATTATGTCATATATTTCTGATTTTGTTAATTCCATCGTACTTTGAACAAAGTTCAAAAACAAAAAAACAAAAAAAAAAAAAGGAAAAAAATCATTACATTTACTCTCTACTCTAACTTGCTCATATATTTATATGTTCTGTCAATGCAATTGGATTCAGGTAGAACAGAAATGAATTATTGAAAGCTGCATAAAACAAAATTAATTGAACATCTAGTTTCCGAAAATTTAGTTCATACGTTGAACTTTTGTACGAAGGGGAGATACATTTTTATTCAGGAGTATAGGCATTCCCCTTTGGTTTGAGTAAGGAGGATAATATTTTCCCTATCTTAATTTTATGACTGCCATTTATCCATACATATACTTAATGGATTGTTTGGCCGAATTTCAAAAAGAGGATATACAACTAAAATTGATTGATTATCATATGAATATTACTGACGATCTGTATAAATGTTGTGTACATGTTATTATTTTGCACAAGTTATTACTTGTATGAAAATATTGTACAAGTAATAACTTGTATGATGGCATCATACAAGTTATAACATGTACAATTTGGATTGTACAAGTAATTACTTGTACAATTTTCTTAACAAAATAGTAATAACTTGTAAAATGATATAAAATTAGTGTTTTTGGCATGAATTTTTGCTAACTAGTGAAAATTTTTGTGTTGTTAGAAATGTAAAAGTACTATCAGCAACAGGTGTTGGTCGCTTCTTTTTCAATTAAGTTGAATTAATTTAGAAAAATACTCTTTATCACGGCAAATAGCTTCTTTTGAATTACTCGAACTTTATTTTATCTGGGACCATTTGTTAAAAGGCAAGCAGTGATGTTAGTCTTTAATGAAGCTATATATATCAGCTATTATACTACTTAAGCAAATTAATTACGTCCACCCTATCTAATGAAGAGATTTGAAGAACATGCACATTATGCAATATCAAAACATTACATTGCTAAACCATAAACCAAGCAATGGGACAATGCTTATTGTTTCTCATTATGACGTCACCATGAAGCCTACAACAAAGATCAGTGGTTAACACCTCGTATCTTATAAGTGGTTATTTTTCTTGGGTTGCAAATTTTGCTGTTCCTCTAAAATTGTTCGTTTTTATTTTCGCGGAATGAAATATTTACGTTTCCTTATCTCGCCCTGTATACTACCGTATAAGTGGTTATTTTCGAGAGCACTTAAATTTGCTCTTTGTGCAGTTATTGAATACGGCAAAATATAATTTAAATGAGACCAAATTTTCCACGACTACCATCGGTTTTGACTGATTCATTGCTAGATAGCTAACAACACTACACCCATGTCTTTTAATCACACGATGGGAGATCACGAGCAGACATAAGATAAAGAGTAGCGCTCTTAAAGCCGCTGCACATCATTCGTTGTGAATATGTAGCTATTTGTGAATTGGTCATTACATTATTTTTACCACATAATTTCCTTATTTCATTAAGATTTGATTTCAATATTTATCATCCTTACACTTCAAATACTATCAACACCTTGTATTCTGATTTCAGTTGTGAATTAATACCTTTTTGTTTTAGTAAATTTTTAGTTTAAATTATTAACTTTTATATTATTAAAGGCTGGCTCAAGAAAATGGACAATTTTGTCAATAATTTGAAGCACCAGAAAAGATAAGCAAACAGTATATATTTTCCTCCTCTTTCCCCTTTAGGACTCCATGCAAGGCTACTCCCTTTTTCATCGTTATTCACCCTTCAATTTCCACAGAACTATGTTAGTCCCATTATCAGAAAGAAGGAGAGCAAAATTCATAACGAACTATGAATGTACGTCCTCGTACAAATTATTGCTATTTTTGTTAACACAATTGTACGAGTAATTACTTGTACAATCCAAATCGTACAGGTTATAACTTGTATGATGCCATCATACAAGTTATTACTTGTACAATATTTTCATACAAGTAATAACTTGTACAAAATAATAACATGTAAACGACATAAATAAGAAAATACCGAAGTTACTGTTAATTTATTTTCTGCATACGCGCATTTCGACAATTTATGTCTCATCAGTGCAGATAAAAACCAAAACATTTGGTAGTCCGTTAGCCGGAAAAAAGGTACCCATAAACCGGTTTAACCCTACAACTGGCTTTTTCTAGTGCCGGTACCAAGTCCGGCTATCCCGAGTTCCTATCGTAATTTATGTTTGTCTCTTGTTTTCATTATCGTTTTTCTGGTGCAGTTTGCTTGTAAATTGTGGCTTGTGATTGTAGTTCCTGGCCATTGTAGGTGTTTGCTGTTATCCTGTTTTTTGTAAAGCTGATTGAGAAAAAATAACCAAAAGGATCTAAATAGAAATGCAAAAAATCAACTTAGGACATATAAAAGTACATTTTTGAAGTCGTTACCCAAACATGTGCCGAATTCAATACATTTATATCAAAATTTTAAAAAAGAATACCAAGCCTGAAACGAAGTGTAATATTTCTAGTCTTAAGGATGTACTCTCCTGAGATTTCAGTCTCGTTTAAACTAACCCCATGAGTGATTTTTTATTGATCTATATTATATAATGACCCTCCCATATTATGTTAAAAATTATGTACCTACGACCAGTAGTTTTCGAGAAATGAAAAATTTTAACTTTTGACCACATTTACCATTGATCTCTGTCAGAATTTGAAAAAGAAAGGAAATTTGGTAAATGTCAAGGAGACAACATCCCATATCCAGGTTAAAACGACCCAAAACAAAGCATCTAGGGGTCACCGTACGGTCTTCAACACAGTGAGGAACCTCACACCATATAGCAAGCCCTAAATGCCCCCAAAAGGGTAAAAAAGTGGCTAAACCAATGGAAACAAACCACATTCAATAACCCAAATATCAAGAAACTAAAATTTTATAAGAAGACACGGACAAGTCAGTCACCAACATATTCCAGACTTGGGACAGGCGCAAAAATTGCGGTGGGGTTAAACTCGTTTTCTTGGATCCAAACCCTCCCCTATGTGTGGTGAATGGCTAAAAAATAATACACAAAAAGACTCACAGTAAATCAAACTAGAAAGAAGTTAGCCTGTTGGGTAGGGGTTATAAAAATATTATTCATATGATTTTTTCTAATATCTTAAAGATTAATTGGCCAACTATTTTAAACCAAAAAGAGTCTCTCAAGAGCCTGTATTGCACACCTTGGCCATTACTGACATAGAAAGTTCAAATAACCTAAATATTTTCTATTTTGGATATAGTGAAGACTTACCTGTCACATTTTTTGAAGAGAACCAACTTAAGTAGGATAAAAAAAAATCACAAACCCTAAATGGACCACCCATGGAATATTGTTACTCAATGTCTACTGAAGAGACATAAATTGTCGAAATACGCATATGCAGAAACTAAATTCTCAGCAAGTTCAGTATTTAGTTATTTGGTTCCAAGTTACCCAATAAGTTCAGATGAGAATATGAGAATATAGTTAAATGTGTTTTTTTTTCACGTAAGGGTACAATGTTAAACTAAGTTCCCCGATGGCGGTCATCTTAGATGAAGTGCAAACTCACCAGATATACTTTTAAAGGGGACTAACCAAGGACTGATGTGACCAAGTTTGGATCCAATTGACTCTGTTGTTTCAGAGGAGAAAATCTTTGTGAATGCTTTCCCATTTGGTCCAATGTGAAACTATGTTCCCATTGGCGGCCATCTTGGATGTGAAGCAGGCGCATTTTTCAAAAGGGGGCCAACTAATGACCATTGTGACTTAGTTTGGTTCCAATTGACCAAGATATCTGGATGTGTTTTCCCTTAGGGTACAATGTTAAACTAAGTTCCCCGCTGGCGGCTATCTTGGATGAAGTGCGGACTTGCCATATATATTTTTCAAAAGGGCCCGCTAAAGGACTATTGTGACCAAGTTTGGATAAAATTGGCTTTGTTGTTTGAGAGAAGATCTTTGAACGTTTTCCCATTGGGTCCAATGTTTCCCGCTAGCTTCCATCTTGAATGTAATGCGGACATGCAAGACCATTTTTTCAAACGGGCAAACCAAAGACTATACTGTGACCAAGGTTGCTTCGAATTGGCTTAAGAAATTTTCAGAATGAGATCTAGGAAAATGTTTTCCCATGGGGTCAAATGGTAAACTGAGTTCCATGCTGGCGGCCATCTTGGAAGGCGTTGGACAAGTAGACCATGTTCAATAAAATGTAGTCCTTGACATAATGAAGATTTTTGTAATTTTAACATGACCCCTATCTCAAACTGTTTTTGAAATGTAAGATATAAGGTATAAAATCATAAAAATTGCCCAATAAAGGTCAATAACTCCTATACAGGTACTTGGATTTTCTTCAAAGTATCCATGTAGGTACATTTTGATATTCTGAACATTTTGGCAATTTGAACATAACCTCTTTCTCGAACTGTTCATGAAATAAAGAACAAAATATATAAAATGACAAAAAGTTTACTAATAAAGGGAAATCACTCCTACATTAGTATTTAGATTTTCTTCAGTAGATCTTGATATGCTGAACATTTTTGCAAAAGTAACTTAACCTCTATTTATTGTTTGACCTGGAAAACAGAAAATAAGAAATTTGAAACTAGATACCTTAGTGATGATTCAGTAGAAGTTTGGTCCTATGGACCGAGTGGTTTCCGACGGACGGACTACAAGTGATGGCAAATGTTCACCCTGGCATAGCCAGTTTAGCTAAAAATGGTAAGCTTTGACTGTTTTGTTGATGGAAAATTTGAAAAATCTTAATATTTCTTTTGATTTTGCGATGTCTTGAATATGACTAAATTAAGCATTATTTTCTTTAAAAAAACTTTCAGATTAAATCTCGGCCCTATGCTTTCTATGCTTTCACGAGATCTGTCAATCAGGAAACTTTGCAAGAAACTTTGCAAGAAAACTTGACAGCACAAAACAATGCACATTGTTTTTCTCTTCAAAAATGAATTTGCAGGGTCTTTGCATTTTCAAAATATAGGTTTCGGGAAAAACTTCATGCAGCAAAATTTTGACCCCTCGTGAGAAAACATCATTCAGTAAAATGAACAGATGTTTTCTCAATAAAGAGATGTTGTTGTTGAATAAATTTGGGAAGTTGCTTTTTTTTATATTTAGGTTAAACCAAATTTATGTCTCATTTTTCGGAGTGCTGATTGACCATTGATATCAACAAGAGAGAAAAATCGTGACGTCAGTTTTGAGAACTGCCCTAATGAGATAAAAATTGCAAAAATAAAAAAGGTGGTATGTAATTTTCTGTGAAAAGACCAAAACATAAAATATTTTGATATTGATGATAAAGAAAGAGAGAAAAATGAATTACAAAAACAATTCTCAAAAACAGGCGAAAAGACACAAAAATAAACCATGCATTTTTATTTTCTTTCCATTACCTATTATAACATTATTTATTCTAGTCTCTCTTTGACCAATAGAAAAGGTAATGGCGGAACTAAGAGCTGCAAAATAAACCCATATGATTATATTGTTGTACTATTCCTGAATGATTTGCAGAGAATTGTGTTGCACTTTAATTCAGGAAGAAAAAAGGTCTTAAATAATCATGAACTCTATGTTTTGTGTAGTCTTAGAACTGGCTTAAAACATGGATGGAGCGTTGTTCGACAATACTCAATAACTTCCACTCAAACCGGTGCTGTCAGTCGTATTAAACGTACCATGAAGTGTAAGCAAAGCTCATTGCTGAAGGCTTCATGGCGACTTCAAAGATGAAGAATAACAATAAAAGCGTTGTTGCATTACTTGGTTCTGCTATATATTTGCAGAAACTTTGTTTCATGTTCATTTACTCCATATCCTTTGATTGTTTATGCTTAGATTGACTGAAAGAAAATGTACAGCGACAGGATTCAAATTGACTATAAATATATGAAACATTTCTATATAAACTGGACATCGTAACTTACCCTCATTACGTCCATACAGCACTAACTTAAATATATAATATTTAGTTACATACACCACATAGAATTTGAGGTTGTAAAACAAAAAGAAAAAAAATCAGTAAAATATGAATTAAAGAGCAGTCTTTGAACAGCAAAACAAACATTTCAGAAGCATTGATCAATAATTGATACCTTTTGTAAGGTTGGCTTGTATGATCTATAAATGTACATGTAAAACCAGCTCCAAGATTGGGTTTGCGTCTTTATATGTTTCTCACATGATTTTATGGTTTATTTGATAAGAATTTACACCCACCAATAATATAAGCAGCAGTATTAACTTTGAACATTTTGATTTATTTCAATTCCACATTGGGGTTTCATGGATCAATTAAAATTTAGTTTAATTTTTGTATTTTTGTTGTCTATTTGTAAAAAAAGTTCTACAAGAAAAAAAAAACGTGCATTTCTCCATCTAACAAAAGAAGTCAAATTGTTTTTCTTTTTCTTGTTACATTTTTACACACCTAATTTGGATTGATCTCATTTGTATTATTAACATTAGTAAGAATTAAACTAAACTACAACTTCACAAATATGATGGTTAGAATTTGAACATTTTTCATGACGTAACTTATATGGAGAATAGTTGTCTACTACCAAACAGTCTTCTTCAGTTGCACCTGCATCAGGTTTTGTTGGTATCCAATCAAAGAACGACATTACACTTCCATCTTTAGCCATATATATACCCTCTACAGCTGCATCAGTTCCATCAACAAAAAAGTACGTGAAAGCTGAAAAAATAAGAATACACTACTTATTACACTGCATATATCAAAACAAAGAAATCCAAAATTGTCTACTTGGCTGAATACATTTCCTATATTAAGAAAAAGAAAAAGTCGGCTGTCTTATTTAAAAACACTTAAGAAAGACAAAGTAATTATAAAATTTATAATTGTATCAGGATGCTGATACAAAACTCCCAAAACGAACTCCCAAATCAGAAATCAGGGCTACAAATCACTTTAACATAACCTACGCAACCTGTCTGTTGAGTTTTATTCAAATCTGAGCACTTTGGATTTTCCCGCCTTTTTGTTCTATTTCCATGGCAACAGTAGTCAGTTTGAAGTCTTTGACACCAAAAACCAATTTCCCAGACCTAAGGTCACCTTTCTGTAAAGTTTCAACCACTTCTGAATGTTTCCATTTTCCCGCCTTTTTTTGCTGTTTTCTTGGCAACTGCTGCCAATTTGAAGTCTTGGAGACCAGCAACCTATTCCCTATGTCCTAAATTACCTTTTTGTAAAGTTTCATCCAATTCCGAGCACTTTCATTTTCCTGCCTTTTTTGCCATTACCATGTCAACCGCTGCCAATTTGAAGTCTTGTAGACCAGAAAAAAATTCCCCATGTCCTGATCAACCCTCGTGTAAAGTTTCATCCAATTCTGAGCATTCATTTTCCCTCTTTTTTCCATTTCCATGGCAACCAGTGCCAATTTGAAGTCTTGGAGACCAGAAATATATTCCCATGTCCTAAACAAACTTCCTGTAAAGTTTCATCCAGTTCTGAGCACTTCGATTTTCCCGCCTTTTTGCAGTTACCATGGCAACCGGTGAAAAGAAAAAAAAATATAATTGTATCAGGATGCTGATACAAAAGTCTCCCAAACGAACTCCAAAATCAGAAATCAGGGCTACAAATCACTTTCACACAACCTATGCAACCTGTCTGCTGAGTTTTATTCACCACTGAGCATTTAGAATTTTCCCGCGTTTTTTCCGTTTTCATGGCAACAGTTGCCATTTTGAAGTCTTGGAGACCAGAGACCAATACATCATGTCTTAAGCAACCTTCCTGTAAAGTTTCATCCGAATCTGATCACTTTAATTTTCCCGCCTTTTTTAGCTGTTTCCATGGCAACCGGTGCCATTTTGAAGTCTTTGGGACCGTAATCCTATTCCCCAGGTCCTAAGCAACCTTTCTGTAAAGTTTCATCCAATTCTGAGCACTTTCATTTTCCCGTCTTTTTGCCGTTTCCATGGTAACCGGTGCCTTTTTGAAAATTCCAAGACCTGCTTGCATCTTTCGGGATAAGGATTCATCTTCATGTGAAGTTTGGTCAAGATCCAACCATTAGTTTCCGAGAAAATGGTCGGACAAAATTTGAGGCGGAAAGAGAAGAAGAACAAGAATAAGAACTAGATTTACAATTCCAAGCAAAAGCTGATGTCGCCCTTGGCAGCCAATTCGATTATTGCATCTTGTTCGCTGTGTCAAATTCTGCCTACAATTTTCGTTGAAATCCAACGAAGTTGAAATTCTAACGTATTTTGGGCGGCCATTTTGGAAATGGCGGCCATTTTGGGAAAAAAATTTGCATAGATTTCTTCCTCTCATCTTATTGAACATTTATACAAAATATGATCAATTTCTGCAAAGTTTTTACGCTTTTTGGCAGCCATCTTAAAAATGGCAGCCATTTTGAAATTTTTCTTGCATGAATTCCTTCCTTTCATTTTATTCAACATTTATACAAAGTATGATCAATTTCTGCAAAGCAGTTCCAGAGATATTGAATCCTCAATTTTTTAACGTAAAATGGCCACCATTTTGAAAACGGCAGCAATTTTGAAATTTTTTTTTCGTTGAATGCACATCTCCTTATGGTGATCCAACTTTATGCCAAATATGAATGAGTTTTGTCCAAGCATCTCTGAGAAAATAGCCGGACAAAAATAGGTGGAAGAAAGAATAATAAAGAAAAACAATAACGAGTGATGATATGTTTGCATGCAAACACAAGTCATCCAAACCAGATTCCATACCAAATTGCTTTTTGAAAAAATGCTGTGCTGTATATTTATCATAAATGATTGTAATAATGTGTTCTGAAATATTTGTGTCTATTCCTTATGTAAGAACTAGTGTCATAAACATCACCATTATCTTTTCGTCTATCAGTGTTAGTAGTACTTTGATTCACAGGTTAACACTTCATAAGTATATGTACAGGATTGCATCAGAAAGGAAGTTGCGTTATAATGGTTTAATTATTGATTCATTGATGAAACCAACATTTAAAGCCTAATATGTACATTTCTTGATACTTCAACGTGAAATAAAGCTTTAGGGCTGTGACCTTGACCTTTGACCTTGACCTCAGTTTGAAGGTCCAGACTTCCTGGGCATTTTGTACGTTGAATGTCTTTTAGTATCCTCAATGATATTTGAGCTATAAGCAAAAAACGCCAAATTCGGACATCAAAATCGGTTTTCGGTCCATAAACCGAAAACGATTGGTCCGATAATTTTGGACACTATGTAACAAATGTAGATCTTAACAAGACACACATTTTGCGATTACATGTTATCAGTTATCTATTACGGCTTATGAGTTATTACAAAACAAGGTCTAGGGTCAAAGTCCAAAGTGACCTTTGACCTTAACATTTTCAAATGTAACACATAGGTTTCAGGTTTCTATGTCTTACCGTTTTCGAGAAAAAATTGCTAAAAGAGGTGACGAAACTTTCAAGGGGCATAACTCTTGAACCGTGAATCGTGGAATTTCGGTCCAAATGCGACAATGGTCCGTCATGACCTAATAAACATTTTTGCAATAACAATTAATCAGCTATCATTTACAGTTTTCGAGATATTCCAATGACAAGATTTGAGGTCAAAGTTCAAAGTGACTAATGACCGTGGTCATTTTTGAAAGTCAAAGACCTTCTTGCACATCTTGGGGTTGTTGTCTACATTGGTGCCATGGTTCATTAAGTGTGGAATACCCATCTCTGAGATAATGTTTGGACAAAGTTTGAAAAATTCATTGAGGAATAATATGTTTGCATGCAAACACAAGTCACCCACACCAGATTCCATACTCAATTGCCCTTTGAAAAAATGTTGTGTTGTAAATTTATCACCAAATGATTATAAAGTGTGTTCTGAAATATTTTGTTGATTTCTCATGTAAGAATTAGTATCTTAAGCTCGTCATATTTTCGTCTATCAGAGCGCTTAGTGCTTTAATTCATAGGTCAAAACATTTCTGGATTGCATCAGAAAGAGAGTTACGTCATAATGTTTTCATTATTGATTCTTCGATAAAACCTACATTCAAAGCTTAATGTGTATTTATTGATACTTTAAAATGAAATAAAGTTTTATGGGTGTGACCTTGACCTTTGATATTGACCTTATTTTGAAGGTCCCGTCTTCCTTAACATTTTGTATGTTGAATAGAAAAAAGAAGGGAAACGGGGAATGTGTCAAAGAGACAACGACCCAAAGAGGATTGACAACAACTCAAAGCCACCATAAGATCTTCAATGAACGGTGAGGAATGAATGTCTTTTTGTATCTTCAATGGTATTTGAGCTATTATTAAAAAAAACCCTCAAAAATGGACATCAAAATCGGTTTTTGGTCCATAGGCCGGAAACGGTTGGTCCAATAATTTTGGACCCAATGTAACAAATGCACCGTGTACAACCGTTACCGCGAGGGATTAGCTCCGCGGCATGAGGGAGTAGATTTTTTCGCAGGAGGGAGTAGAATTTCCCGGCATTTTTTCATAACATCAGTTTAGCAAGCTTCTCAAGTTTTTTAGGAACACATTTATCTATAAATCATATATGGCACGGAACCCCTTAGTAATTATACTTGTTTGTTGTGTTATTAGAAATCCAGCAGATGATTTCATTTTCTCAAACACCTCGAACTTTTACAGGCGATTGGTGCGAAAAACTGTTTTATGGTCTTGTACAGCAATGGAAACCATTAATTAATCATTTTTACGGTAGCACATCGATAGACTGTCATCAAAACGATCAATTGAAATCATCAGATTAATCTTAAAAGGTCATGAACAATTATGAAATTAAATATTACATACGTGTTCAGGGAAACACCCGAGGGAGCGAATCAAAATTTCAAAGCAGCAGGAGGGAATCGCTTTAACTGTATATTTTTTCTGATATCACTGTACATATTCTCACTGACAACCTCACGAGTTCATGGTATGAAATGTCAATGAATGTGAGATATTTCATAGATGATATTTTGCCACTAAACAAACCTAGTTTTGGTAATTTTCTTGATCTTATCTATCCAAAAGAGCTCGAAAATAGGGATACTACAGACACTGTCGTGTCGACCTCATTCCTTGACCGACTTGAAATTGACAACAAAGGTAGAATACAAATTTAGCTGTATGACAAACGCGATGACTTCACTTTTCCACTAAGTTAACATCGCTTTCCTTTTTAGCAACATCCCAACAGCGCTAGCATAAGGAGTTTACATCTCCCAACTCATTTGCTACTAAAGGGCCTGTGTTCGATACATGATCATGTGGACCACTATGGAATATATATTTTCCAGATGATAACAGATCTTTCTTTACCTTTAACAGCTAAAGATGACTGTTTTTTCTGCCGGATTTGACTTTACAACAGGAGTTGACATGCTCAACACGGTGGGTGTCTTATAAGAACCAGGATGCGCTTACTCCACCGTTATACCTGAGTTCATCCATGGTTTTTTATTTGGTTCGTGTTGTTCATCTTTATGTGCGTCTTTATTTTTGATTTTATGTTGATTGATTGTGTGTTGTCTTTGTATCTTGGTGTTTCCGACGTTGCCATTGCATTTGCATTGTTCTTTTTTGGACTGATAGTTCGGTTCTCGCTTACTTTATTAGTTTCTAATTTCCCTTTTTATAGTAATCTCGATTTATAGAGGAAGACAATTTTGATTCTTCAACTTTTGTGACAGACTCTGATTTCCAAACATTACATTCGTTTCATTCCCTTTAATATAATGTTAAAGCCTGAACTGGTACGTTCGTAAAGGTCTTTCCCTTTAAAGCTTAATTGTTGTATCCTCTACCGAATTTGACTTTACTACCGGATTTGACATGTTCAACACGGCGGCTGTCTTATAAGAAGCAGGAGATGCTAACTCTACCGGTGCACCTGATCTCACCCATGGTTTTTATTGGGTCCGTGTCCATCTTTGTGTGTGTGTGTCTTCATTCTTCTTTTCTGTGCCGTACCCATGTTTTGTCTCTGTTTCTGTTTCTCCCCTTTTTTGTTTCTGGTGTTGCCATTGTCCTTGGATTGTTCGCTTTTGGATTGACGGTTCGGTTCTCACTTACTTTACTCTCTTACTTCCATGGAAATGCGATTTCAAAAGATTTCAAACTTTGCATTAATTGTCTGATTGTTGCTTTTTTTAATGCAATATGATCCAAAAGCATAAAAAAGTGGAACGACAAACCATTTTCAAATTCAGTTTAGAATTTCAAACTGATTATTTGTGAGCATGACCTGGTGCCCTGTTTTCTATTGTACTGAGCGTGAAAAAAAAATTCTTAAAACGGAATTATTTGTCGGAAAATAAGACTTGTCAACATGATCTGTGCTTTCATAACCATGTTTTATATTAGGATGTACATTAATATTCATCAATGAGGCAGATACACTTTCTGTAACTCGGTGGATGTCCTTGGTATCGACTTTGGCCTCCTATTTCGATATTTATGGTAATGAGTTCTTTTTTAACTTGTTTTGAATGATGGCTCTCCATATTGTTTGATATTAATGCAGCTGATGAGAGGTTACGCCTAGAAATACTTGTACAGCACAACGAAATTTACCGTTTTTTATGCAACTTTCGTCTTGATTGTATTTTAAAGAGAAGCTGTGCAAATAAGAACATTGACTTCAATACGGACCCATGCAAGGGCCAAAACATCATAGTACTGAGCAACGTGATTTGTTTGGAATTATTGCTGGTAATTATGACTGTTTTATGAACTACTTTAGTGAATATATGATTGTAAATATCATGAAATCAGCGATTCCCTCCTGTCGCTCTGAAATTTGGATTTGCTCCCTCCGGTGTTACCCTGTACACGTATGTGATATGTAATTTTATAATTTTTCATAACCTTTGAAGATAAATCTGAAGATTTCAATAGATCGTTTTGATGACAATCTATCGATGTGCACCTGTAAACATGATTCATTAATGGTTTCCATTGCTATACAAGACCGTAAAACAGTTTTTCATACCAATCACCTGTGAAAGTCCGAGGTGTTTGGGAAAATGAAATCATCTGCTGGATTTCTAATAACACAACCAACAAGCATAATAACTTAGAGGTTCCGTGTCACATATGATTTAAACTAAATTTGTTTTTAAAAACTTGTGAAGCTTAACTGGTGTTATGAAAATTTGCCGGGAAATTCTACTCCCTTCTGCGAACAAATCTACTCCCTCATGCCGTGGAGCTACTCCCTCGCGATAACGGTTGTACACGGTGAAATATATAGATCTTGACAAGACACATATTTTTGCAATTACATTTTATCAGCTATCTCTTACTGTTTATGAGTTAATTAAATGACAAGGTCTAGGGTCAAAGTTCAAAGTCACCGATGACCTTTGACCTTGGTATTTTAGAATGTAACACATATCACTTAAGTTGAATGGAAAAGGTTTCAGGCTTCTATATCTTACCGTTTTATAGAAAAAAAACATATTTAAAGATATGACGAAATATTCAAGGGGCATAACTTATGAACGGTTCATCATAGAGTTTCGGTCCAAATGTAACAAAGGTCCGTCATGACCTAATAAACATTTTTGTCATACATATTTTCAACTATCTTTTACGGTTTTCGAGATAATCCGATCACAAGGTTTGGGGTCAAAGTTCAAAGTGACCAATGACGGTGATCATCTTTGAAATTCAAAGACCTTCTTGCACATCTTTGGGTTGGTATCTACAATGCTGCCAAGTTTCATTAAGTTAAGACCACCCAGTTCTTCGAAATTGATTGGACAAAGTTCATAATATTCATTGGAGAATAATAATAATGAAAAATAAAAATTTATAACTGTATCAGGATGCTCCAAAACGAACTCCGAAATCAGAAATCCGGGCTAAAAATCACTTCCACACATCGTAGGCAGCCTGTCTGTTGAGTTTCATTCGATTCTGAGCACTTTCAATTTTCCCGCCTATTTCTGTTTCCATGGCAACGGATGCAATTTTGAAGTCTTGGACACAAGAAACCAATTCCTCATGACTTAAGCAACATACCTGTAAATTTTCATCCAATTCTGAATACTTTGATTTTCCCGCCTTTTTTGCCGTTCCCATGGCAACAGGTGCCATTTTGAAGTCTTGGACACCAGAAACCAATTCCCCATGTCCTAAGTAACCTTCCTGTAAAATTTCATCCAAATCTGAGCACTTTCATTTTCCCGCCTTTTTGCCGTTTCCATGGCAACCGGTGCCAATCTGAAGTCTTAGAGACCAGAAACAAATTCCCTATGTCTTAAGTAACCTCTCTGTAAAATTTCATCCAATTCTGAGCAATTTCCTTTTCCTGCCTTTTTTGCCGTTTCCATGGCAACCGGTGCCACTTTGAAAATTCCGAAACTTTCTTGCACCATTCCAGATAAGGGCCTATCTTGCTATGAAGTTTGGTCAAGATCCGACCACTAGTCTCTGAGAAAACGCGCGGACAAAATTTTGGCGGAAAGACGAGAAGAACAAAAATAAAAATTTATAACTGTATCAGGATGCTGATACAAAAGTCTCCCAAACGAAGTCCTTAATCAAAAATCCGGGCTACAAAACATTTCCACACATCGTAGGCAACCTGTCTGTATAGTTTTATTCAATTCTGAGCACTTTCAATTTTCCCGCCTTTTTTCTATTTCCATGGCAACCTGTGCCATATTGAAGTCTTGGACACCGAAAACCTTATCCCCATGTCCTAAGCATGAAACTCGTTCGTTTGGGAGACTTAATAATACTAATAATAAGAAAGCGTAATAATAACAAAGAAACGGAACAATAACAATATGTCTCTCCGACTACGTCTGGGGCGACATAATAATAAGAAACGGAGCAAATACAATAAGTCGCCAAACTTCGTTTGGGCGACTTAATAAGAATTGAGTAAAAAAATAAGTCTCCCCAAACTTCGTTTGGGAGACTTAATAACTAGATTTGCAATTGCAAGCAATAGCTGATGTCGCCCCTGGCAGCCAATTCGATGATTCTATCTTGTTCGCAGCGTCAAAATCTACCTAGAAATCAATGTTCGTTGAAATCGGACAAAGTTGAAATTTTGACGCATTTTTGGCGGCCATCTTGGAAATGGCGGCCATTTTGAAAAAAATTTTTGCATAAATTCCTTCGTCTTATTTTATTGAACATCTTTGCAAAATATGAAGAAATTCTGCAAAGCAGTTCCAGAGATATTGAATCCTCGGTTTTTTAACGTAAAATGGCGGCCATCTTGGAAATGGCGGCCATTTTGAAAATTTTTTCACCGTCATGCATAACTTCACATGGTGTTTCAACTTTGTGCCAAGTATCAAGTGATTCGGTCCAGGCATCTCTGAGTAAAGCTCTGGACAAAATTTGTTGGAAGTAAAACAATAATAAAGAAACCGGAATAATAATAATAATAACTAGATTTGCAATTGCAAGCAATAGCTGATGTCGCCCCTGGCAGCCAATTTGATGCTCCCATCTTGTTCGCAACGTCAAAATCTATCTAGAAATCAATTTTCGTTGAAATCGGACAACGTTGAAAATCTGACGTATTTTGGCGGCCATCTTGGAAATGGCGGCCATTTTGAAATTTTTTTTCGGTAACCTGCACTTCTCGTTATGGTGATCTAACTTCCTGCCAAGTTTCATTTCCTTACATCAATTCGTTTTCTCAAAATAGTCCGGACAAAAATGTGTGGAAGAACAATAATAATAATAACTAGATTCGCAATTGCAAGCAATAGCTGATGTCGCCCCTGGCAGCCAATTCGATGCTCCCATCTTGTTCGCAGCGTCAAAATCTACCTAGAAATCAATTTTCGTTGAAGTCGGACAACGTTGAAATTTTGACGTATTTTGGCGGCCATCTTGGAAATAGCGGCCATTTTGAAAATTTTTCCACCGGAAGGCACAACTTCCCATGGTGGTCCAACTTTGTGCCAAGTATCAAGTGATTCTGTTCAGCCAACTCTGAGAAAACTCCTGGACAAAATTATTGGAAGTAAAATAATGAAGAAACAAAAATAATAATAATAATGACAAAGAAACGGAACAATAACAATATGTCTCCCCGACTTCGTCTGGAGCGACATAATAACAAAGAATAACTAGATTTGCAATTGCAAGCAATAGCTGATGTCGCCCCTGGCAGCCAATTCGATGATTCCATCTTGTTGGCAGCGTCAAAATCTGCCTAGAAATCAATTTTCGTTGAAATCCGACAAAGTTGAAATTTTGACGTAAAATGGCGGCCATCTTGGAAATAGCGGCCACTTTGAAAATTTTTTCACCGTCATGCATAATTTCACATGGTGTTCCAACTGTGTGCCAAGTATCAAGTGATTCTGTTCAGGCATCTCTGTGTGGACAAAATTCTGGGAAGTAAAATAATGAAGAAAGAAAAAAAATAATAATAATAAAAACAAAGAAACGGAACAATAACAATATGTCTCCCCGACTACGTCTGGGGTGACATAACAAGTTATATTGCAACGGTCATGCAAGTGACAAAAGTTTCATTTTGAATAGATGTAATTTTACACCCCAAGCCGACGCTCCGAAAGACTGCCTGCGGAGAAAGAATACATTTTACACATTGTTAATTTATTGACAGGAGACAACATAGATCGTGCATGCAGAATAACTGATTGACAGTAGCGTCTTGATAAGATTTTGCATTTGATTGGTTACATAATAATAAAACTATCCAATCAAATTTAAAATCTTCTCCGGGTAGCGCTTTCAATCAATTGATTTACATACATCGATGTCAATCGATTATCAACAATGCTTCTATATCTGCGGTCAGTACTTGCGAGCGTCGGCTTGGGGTGTGAAATTAAATCTCTTTGAATTGAAACTTTTGTCACTCGCTTGACCGTTGCAATAACTGTGTTCGCAAGCGAAACACAAAAGTCTCCCAAACGAACTCCCATATTGGATTCCTGGGCATAATTAAACCCTCTTTCAAAAAAAAAAAAAAAATTGAGCAGGCCCCCCCTTTATAATTAATTCTATACATATAGTTGAAATCTTAAACAAATCACACAGCAGAAAATACGTTTTCACAGCAGAAAATACATTTTCTCAAAATTAAAGCTTTCTGGCTTGGTTCCCATGGCAACCAAATGCTTCATTATCCATTACAACAAATTGTATACCTCTTTTCAATCTTTTCAAAAAAAATTTGGGCAGGGGTTCCCCTTATATCATATCTAATACATATAGCTGTAATAGAAATACAATTATCAACAATAAATACTATTTTCCCCATTTCAATTTTTTGGCATGGTTTCCATGGCAACCGTACTAATTTTTAAATTTACAATGCTGTTACACTTTATCTGACATCAAACAAAACCTTACTATGAATTTTGAAGCAGCTGGTGTAAATAGTTTTTGAGTTGCTATGAAAAATTCAAAAATTCAATTTCCCATAGACTTACTATAGGACGACCCCATCACTTTTTGAACCCCCAAATGTACCCTTAATGGACCCCCTTTCCAAAATATTTTTAGTATTGCACATTTAGATTCATGGGTCTAATATCCTACAAAATTTGAAAGCTGTAGGTCTATTAATTTTGAAGTAGCTGGTGTAAATAGTTTTTGAGTTACATTGAAAAAATTCAAAATTTCAATTTCCCATGGACTTAACATTGGACGACCCCACCCCTTTTTGAGCCCCCCAAATGTACCCTTTAATGACCCCCTTTCAAAAAATATTTGTTGATTGCACATCTAGATACATGGGGCTAATATCCTACAAAATATGAAAGCTCTAGGTCTTATGGTCGGAGAGATCTGGTTCGGACAAGTTCATTGCGACGAGAAGAAAGGGAAAGAAGAATAATAACAAGTGATAATTGTGTTCGCAAGCGAAACACAAAAGTCTCCCAAACGAACTCCCATATTGGACTTGAAGGCATTACAAGACTCCTTCAAGAAAAAAAAATTGGGCAGGGATTCCCCTTATTACCTATGTAATACATATCTCAAAATTCCTCCTTTTTTAACAGAAAACCTGATTTTCCAAAAAAAAAATGTTTCTGGTTTTGTTTCCATGGCAACAAAGTGCTCTTTTGTCCATTACGTCCAATTTCAGACCCTTTCCAAAAAAAATTTCGGAGGGGTTCCCCTTATAAGCTATGTAATATATATTTCTCAAAATTCCTTATTTTTTATCAGAAAACTCAATTTTTCAAAAAAAAAAATATGTTTCTAGTTTTGTTTCAATGGCAACAAAATGATCTTTTGTCCATTTCAACCAATTTCAGACCCTTTCCAAAAAAAATTTGGGCAGGGGTTCCCCTTATAAGCTATGTAATATATATTTCTCAAAATTCCTTATTTTTTATCAGAAAACTCAATTTTTCAACAAAAAATATCTTTTTGGTTTTCTTTCCATGACAACCAAGTGCTATTTTGTTCATTGGAACCAATTTGAGACCCTTTCCAAAAAAAATTTGGGCAGGGGTTCCCCTCATAAGGTATGTAATATATATTTCTCAAAATTCCTTATTTTTTATCAAAAACTCAATTTTTCAACCAAAAATATGCTTCTGGTTTTTTTTCCATGGCAACCAAGTGCTTTTTTGTCCATTACATCCAATTTCAGACCCTTTCCAAAAAACATTTGGGCAGGGGTTCCCCTTATAAGCTATGTAATATATATTTCTCAAAATTCCTCCTTTTTTATAAAAAAAAACTCAATTTTTCAACAATAAATATGTTTCTGGTTTTGTTTCAATGGCAACAAAATGCTCTTTTGTCCATTACATCCAATTTCAGACCCTTTCCAAAAACAATTTGGGCAGGGGTTCCCCTTATAAGCTATGTAATATTTATTTCTCAAAATTCCTCCTTTTTTATCAAAAAATTAAATTTTTCAACAAAAAATATGTTTCTGGTTTTGTTTCAATGGCAACAAAATGATCTTTTGTCAATTTCAACCAATTTCAGACCCTTTCCAAAAAAAATTTGGGCAGGGGTTCCCCTTATAAGCTATGTAATATATATTTCTCAAAATTCCTTATTTTTTTATCAAAAACTCAATTTTTCAACCAAAAATATGCTTCTGGTTTTGTTTCCATGGCAACCAAGTGCTTTTTTGTCCATTACATCCAATTTCAGACCCTTTCCAAAAAACGTTTCGGCAGGGGTTCCCCTTATGAGCTATGTAATATATATTTCTCAAAATTCCTCCTTTTTTATAAAAAAAAAAACTCAATTTTTCAACAATAAATATGTTTCTGGTTTTGTTTCAATGGCAACAAAATGCTCTTTTGTCCATTGCAGCGAATTTCAGACCCTTTCCCAAAAAAATTTGGGCAGGGGTTCCTCTAATAATCTAAGTAATACATTTTGCTGTAATTAAAATACTTTTATCAACAGAAACTACTATTTTCCCAAAATTTCCATTTTTTGGTATGGTTTCCATGGCAACGGTAGTTATTTTGAAATTTCCAATGCTGTGGAACCCTTCCTTACATGACCCTCAACTTTCCCATGAAGTTTCATGGAGCTAGTGTTTGTAGTTTTTGAGAAACAATGAAAAATATGATGAAAATCATTCAAAATTTCATTTTCCCATAGGGTTACTATAGGACTACCCCACCCCTTTTTAATACCCCCAAAAGTACCCTTATTGGACCCCCCTTCAAAAAATGTTTAATGATTGCACATCTAGACACATAGGGCTAATATGCTGTCAAGTTTGAAACCTCTAGGTCCAATGGTCTCTGAGATCTGCTTCGGACAACTTTATCCGGACGAGAATAAAGAAAGATGGAAGAATAACTAGATTTGCAATTGCAAGCAATAGCTGATGTCGCCCCTGACAGCCAATTCAATGATTCCAGCATCAGGATGCTGATACACCATAACGAACTATCAAATCAGAAATCATGGCTACAGATCACTTCCACAAAATCTATGCAATGGGTCTGTTGAGTGTCATTCAATTCTGAGCGCTTTGGATTTTGACCCCTTTTTTCTGTTTTCCTGGCAACAGTCGCCAATTCGAAGTCTTTGACACCAAAAACCATTTTCCCACACCTCAGGGAACGTTTTTGTAAAGTTCCAACCAATTCCGAGCACTTTCATTTTCCCGCCTTTTTTCCTGTTTCCATGGCAACGGATGTCCTTTTGAAGTCTTGGACACCGGAAACGTTTTCTCATGTTCTTAGCAATCTTCCCCTTTATTTTCATCCAATTCTGAGTATTTTGATTTTCCCACCTTTTTTGTCGTTTCCATTGTAACCAGTGCCATATTGAAGTCTTGGACATCAGAAACCTTTCCCCCATGTCCTAAGCAACCTTTCTGTAAATTTTCATTCAATTCTGAGCACTTTGATTTTCCCGCCTTTTTGCCATTTCCATGGCAACAGTTGCCATATTGAAGTCTTGGACATCGGAAACCTTTCCCCCATGTCCTAAGCAACCTTTCTGTAAATTTTTATCCAATTTTGAGCACTTTGGTTTTCCCGCCTTTTTTGCCATTTCCATGGCAACCGGTGCCATATTGAAGTCTTGGACTTCAGAAACCTTTCCCTCATGTCCTAAGCAACCTTTCTGTAAATTTTCATTCAATTCTGAGCACTTTGATTTTCCATTTTTGATTTTCCTTTTTTGCCATTTCCATGGCAACCAGTGCTATTTTAGAAAATTTTTGTTGGTGCATGCACATCTTCTTATGGTGATCCAACTTTGTGCCAAGTATGAATGAATTCTGTCAAGGCATCTTTGAGATTTTATGATTTTCATTGAAATTCGAAAAATTTCAAAAGTTGACGTAACTTGGCCGCCATCTTGGAAAGGGCAGCCATTTTGAAAAATGTTTTTGGTGGAGGTACAACTTCATAAGATGATCCAACTTTGTACCAAATATGAATGAATTCTGTCCAGGCATCATTGAGAACTGGCGTGGACAAAAAGAGGTGGAAGAAAGAAACAATAATAATAATAATAATGAATAATGAATAATAGAGAAACGGACAAAGAACAATATGTCGTCCCGACTACGTCAGGGGCGACATAATAATAATAAGAAACGCAACAAAAACAATAAGTCTCCCAAACTTCGTTTGGGAGACTTAATAATAAGAAACGGGACAAAAACAATAAGTCTCCCAAACTTCGTTTAGGAGACTTAATAACAAAGAAACGGAACAATAACAATATGTCTCCCCAACATTCGTCTGGGGCGACATAATAAGAATTGAGTAAAAACAATAAGTCTCCCCAAACTTCGTTTGGGAGACTTAATAATAAGAATTGAGTAAAAACAATAAGTCTCCCCAAACTTCGTTTGGGAGACTTAATAAGAAACAGAGTAAACACGATAAGTCACCAAACTTCGTTTGGGTGACTTGATAAGAAATAGAGTAAAAACAATAAGCCACCAAACTTCGTTTGGGTGACTTAATAACAAAGAAACGGACCAAAAACAGTAGGTCGTACCGACTACGTCTGGGGCGACATAATAAGAATTGAGTAAAAACAATAAGTCTCTCCAATCTTCGTTTGGGAGACTTATTAAGAATTGAGTAAAAACAATAAGTCTCCCCAAACTTCGTTTGACTTAATAACAAGAAAAACAAGTGATAAATGTATTCGCAAAGCGAAACACAAAAGTCGCCCAAACCTTCCATTAGAGCATGCAGAATACAATGTTTATTATTGTTCTATAAAGGAAAAATTTTGATTTTTTATTATTCCTCAATACAAAATTCATTAATTTCTGTCTATTAGTGCTTCTTAAACCAGAGGCTCCCAGGAGCCTGTATCGCTCACCTGGTTTTCATTTGCCACAATCAAGCTAACATTGTAAGTTAAACAGTTGAACTTCAGTCTCTCCAACTTTGGTAGCTCAAACACAACCAATATCTTGAACTGTATTTAAAGTCTGATCATGTTTTACTATACATCTTTGTTGGGCTTTTGACAATTTTTAACACCATAAAGTCGCAGCATCAATATCTATTTGGAAACCAAATTTTATTGAATTCTGACAATGTTGAATTTTCCAGCCTTATTTGGTGGCCATTTTGAAAATGGCAGGCAACGAACAATTTTTAACATCAGTTTTGAAGTTGCCACATCAATATCTATTTGGAAACTAAATTTCATTGAAATCACACAATGTTGAATTTTTCCGCCTTTTTTGGCGGCCATTTTGAAATGGCGGTCAACGAACAATTTTCAACACCGGTTTTGAAGTCGCAACATCAATTTCTATTTGGAAATTAAATTTCATTGAAATCAGACAATGTTTAATTTTCCCAGCCCTTTTTGGCGGCCATTTTGAAAATGAAGGTCAACAAACTATTTTCAACACCAGTTTTGAATTCGCCACAGCATGGCAAACATTTCATCATTTTACACTTAACCTTCATCTTCTATAGTTATGGAAATAAAAGACAAAAAATACAAAAATTAAAAAATAATCGGTGAAAAAAGGGCAATAACTCCTACAAGGGGTTTTGGATTTTCTTCAAAATTTCATGGTGGGTAGATTTTGATATGCTGAACATTTTGCAATTTAAAATTGACCTCTATCTGTTATAGTTTTTCAAATAATAAATAAAATAATATAAAAATTTTGAAAATTTCACGGAAAAAGGGCAATAACGCCAAGACGGGTTTTCAGGTTTTTCTTCAAAACTGCAGGGCCGGTAGATCTTGCCATGCTGATAATTTTTACCTCGGTCAGATTTTTGATATCTGTAACGGTTTTCAAGTTATTTGCAAAATACAGCAATTTACCCCTATGTCCTATTTTAGTAACAGCAACCATGTTGTTTGATCCTCGGACTAATCGAACACAATTTTGAAACTTCATACCCTGGTGATGATTCAGGCCATGTTTGGTTATAATTCGCCCAGCAGTTTCAGAGGAGAAGATTTTTGAAATTGTTGACGGACGGACGGACGGACGACGGACGCAAAGTTATGGCAAAAGCTCACTTGGCCTTTTAGGCCAGGTGAGCTAAAAACTGATTGCTATTTTATATATTAGGATGTGATGACTGTTAAGGTACATCAAGTTCACAGTCTTAATTCATAAAAACAGTATCAATTGTTCACTTTAGTTTTGTGACTCATTAAATTGTAACATTTAAATGTAACTTGATGATAAATAGCAGATGTGAAACATAATCTTGATTAGTTTATTAGTACAGAAGTTTTTTTTTTAAATTTTTGCACAATCATTTATGTACAAATTCCTGTCATATGACTGATAAACACAATACACCACAAATAGAAATTTAAATGCACCTGACAAATTTATTGGTGTTAAGGTTATCAATGTGAAACTGCTCGAATATAACATATTTGAATGATCTACCCTCCTGTGAACTGTGGTTATGATTGGACAAGCGGTTTTTGGGAATTGGGTTGGACAAGATGATGGAAAATAATAAGAAACGGTGCAAACACAAGAAGTCGCCAAACTTTGTTTGGGCGACTTGATAAGAATTGAGTAAAAACAATAAGTCTCCCCTAACTTCGTTTGGGAGACTTAATAAAAGAAAATCTGTCCTTAGTCTGTTCGACCAGAATCTGAAATTGGCCTTCAAATGAGTTTAATATCTGTTCCTTTACTCTTAGGTTTTTGCATTCGTACAAATGTTATCCAGCGTCATAATAATATGGTTTTGTCCTATATTTATATCTCCCCGCATCAGAAAGGTGGGAGATATATTGTTCCGTCACAAAATTTGTGTTCGCTTGTTTGCAAAAACCACTGCACTCACGATGTCCAAATTTTCAGGATATATCAGTTTCCATTTGATCTATGTCCATGTACTTTTATGTGTTAATTAGTCAAACTGTTACTGAGATATTTGCTAATTAAAATTGTTACTAAAAATAGTGTTTGTACTGATAACAGCCTAAACAGGTAAAATTTAAAAACCAACAGACGAATAAAATCTAGTGAACAGACGAATGAAAGTTGTGCTGTGCACAGCTTAGTAAGTTAATTTATAAAAAAAACATACATGTACTCATGTTTCTAACAAATACAATGTAAGTGTCCTAATTTGAAAAAGTCTGATAAATTCAAAATTAGTTCCAATTCATGATAAACCTACTACAATTACAGACATTTGGAATATCGTCATACTCATATACAATGTATTCCCAACAATGGGAAAATTATTTATTTCTTATCTTAATTGAAGTTGTCAGTTAATAGTTACACCTAAACATTTTTATCGTCATTTCTTCATAGGACACTTTAATCAGAGATAATACTACTGGATGGTATTTATGAAATTGATACCTTAATTTCATAAAAATCATGAAAATAATTTGACAAGATTATGTTATATTTAGTAAAATAAAGCATATAAAATATGCTCTAAGCTGACAATGGTAACTCAAACTTTTTCAATTAGGAAAAATTATCTGTGAGGGTAGTCAGGCCGGGTCAATAATTTAGTACTATAAGCATGACCCCTGGAACAGATTATGTCAGGACGGGGAAATATAGTATTCGTTTCGAATACATTCCTCTAGTTTCGTCTTGTTTTAACCAGTTAACTTCATCTGATATATCCTCTGAAATTGATGTTAATTACATCACAGATGCTTACAAACCTGTGTCACATTTCATTTATGATTCTTTTTCATTCACAATCAAGTCTTACCCGGAGTATACATTTTATCACATATTCTCTTTGTAAGAATTTTTTAGTCATAAATACAAACCACTTTATGAAATGCCTACATTGAAGGCTTGTCATCCAGACATTTTCTCGTCTTCACCATTACTTGGAATATTGCTTTTGTGTGTGTTTTCACAGTACAATTCGAATCACGTTCGTTAAAGCAATATGAGCTTTTTTTTCAATTGTTTGGCTAAAAAAATCATTAAGTCAAGTCAAATGGGTTCAGGTCCAATTCCCCTTGAAGCTAGTAAACTAAAGGACTTGAAATACATTCTCAGCTACAAAAGAAATGTATACCACATATATTTTCGTGATTAGTGGTATGCACTCGGGTATGCATTCAAATTAATTTTCAGACGGAAAACCTGATAAAGTTAAAAGATCAGTGATGATATTTCTAGTAAATGATCTAGATGAAGGAGGTTTGAGGGTATTTCATATCCGGTCTTACTTTTATGTAGCAATATCAATTAACTCGGCAACTATTGCGAAAATTCGACCAACGCGCGACAACTCTTGATACATAATGGATTTACCTGTGCAGTTGGTGCAAAAGTCAATATTTCAAAAATTAATCGCTCTCAAAAAGATAAATAAATACTCATGAAAATTGGTAGAAAAATCAGTGATTGCATAATCTATCTTTTTGCCAATAGGTGGCGAATGGGGGGAGGGGGGCTAACCAATACCAAGTAAGAGTGAAAAATCCCTGTTATTCCTCAAACGATAGAAACAAACGATAAAAAGGCTATTCTGTATTAGTTCAGGTGGAAAAGAGGAATTTAGTTAAAGATAAGGTTATTTGTTTTTCTAAAGTCTTCTTATTCAGAGAAAACTTTTCATCCAAACTCATATTAAACAGTTTTTATTTGAAAGAGTTATCGAACATGAATCTCTAGTTTAGGTACTCCAACGAAAAAAATGAATGTTCGAATTGAATGAATATAACGGTGCAAACAGATACTTATCTGCTTCAGTAATAAGACATTAAACTTAATTTCCAAAAAATTAAGATTAAGGGTAAATTGACATCATTAAAAAAATACAATTAGTCCACTTCCGGTATTTTATTTTCTTCGCATTTACCAGTTCTATAAGAGCTAAGGAAAAACTGGTACAAAATTATTTTGGAGTTACGGCGCTTTGACTACTATTTAGGATTAATTACAATCAAAATTCGAGAAAACTGCAAAAACACGTAAAAGTAAAATTTGCCGTGCACCTACGTGCATTCATGAATCTATTTGAAACTTTGCATTTTAAAAAGTATAGGTTTTAATTTAAATAGAACACTTAACGTGCGTCTTCATGCACCATGTTATCATTATGTATTTGTGCAATGAAATTAACAAATATTCAAAATTTGCTTACAAAATTCTTCGTTGGAGTACCTATAAACTCTATTGTGGTAGCTATGTTATGCTCTGAAAATGACATGGTTGACAAAACTGCTTGATCCGCTAAACCAATCACCTTGGAAAATATGAAAGTAAAAATGTTAAGTACTTTAGAAGAATTTTGTGGTGATGAAGTTTTAACACTGAATAAAGAGGGTATCGAGTGGGTTTCAAAGAAATTAAATGCTTTTTAGAAGGATATAATTTCTAATTTTTCAAAACTCAGTGAGGAGGATAAGTCAATCGAATAACAAGATTCATACAATATTCAATATTTTATCACAACTTGTGGCTGAATAACAATATACAAATTAGTGGAGAAATGATAATTAAAACAAACTATAGTACAAATGGTTTTTACTCTGTGAAAGATTTGCTTTCAGAGAATAACTATTTTCTAATTACACTGAATTTGTGGAAAAATGCATTATTTGTTAACAAATTTTATTGTGTCGCCTGCTTTAAGCAGAGATAGGGATTACTATCCGTCGTCTTACGTCGTCGTCTTGCGTCGTCTGTCGGTTTTTCAATCCGCAACTCCTTCAAAACTACTGGTCCAATTCCAACCAAACTTTCAGGTTATGTTGTTCACCTAGTGTTAATGTGCACCTGATACTTAGAATTTTGATTTTACAGATTTTCACGGAACCACAATTGCTCATTTGTGAGTCTGTCAATTTTGAATCCGTAACTCCTTTAAAACTGCTAGTCTAATTGCAACCAAATTTTCATGAGATGTTTTTCAAGTGGTGCTGATGCGCACCTGACGCTTAGAATTTTGATTTAACATATTTTAGAGGTTCACGGCGCCAAAGTTGCTCATTTGTTATTCTGGTTAGTTTATCCTCAACTCTATCATAGCTATAAGTCAAACTTGCAGGGTATATTGTTAACCTGATCTTGTTCTGCAACTGATATGTAATATTTTGATTTTACAGATTTTAGAGGTTCACTGAGCCAAAATAGCTCGTTTTTGAAGTTTACTGTCTTTTTGTACACTACAATGTATATCTGCAATATTGTCTTCTGTCTATGTAATGTGTTATTCGTATATGTCAGTAATACTTTTGTCTCTTGTGTATGTAAATGTTATTAGTTGCTTCAAAATAGAGAAGTTAAAAAGAAAGTTAAATTTGCTGGATGTTTGCGCAAAAGAAATCGTTCAAAACTGACTGGTCAGGGTGTGAGAAAATCATGTGTGAATTTATAGAAATACAGTTCGTATGGCTCTTATAATTATGGCTTTAACCAGTTAGACAGTGCTCTTGATTTGCCAGTCCCAGAAAATTTATGCTTGGTGGCGTTGCAACATCCATGAGTAATCAACATGGATGTAAAATTGTGCCACATTCAAGTAATCTATTCATGCCGTTGCTATGAACAACCTTGAATTGCTATGAAGTAAGAGCGAAGCTCATTGTTGAAGGCCTCATGGTGACTTCAAGAATTAAAAACAACAATAGTTCCATTGCTTGGTTACATGGTAAAACCAATACAATAGTCGTATGAAAAGGCCGATTCTGGCGCACCTACCCTTTTCAAGGGGTATCCTACATAGGACATCCAACCCGACGGCCAAATGTAAACGTACTGTATTCCTATTGAGCATAGGGTTAATACAAGAATGGCATATGTATTCGCTAGTAGACAAGTCGTCCCACAGGAAAGTGGGGATAAGGAAACCTTAAAGGGAAGGATGTCACAAATTGATATAAATAAAGATATGACATCCAAAAGAAATATGATGGATCGGTACCAGGATTTTTTTCTGGAGAATGAAGAAGATTTGGAGGATAGCACCCCAACCCCTCAAAAGCAGCAGCAGTGCTGCAATGACCCCAACCTGATGCAGATGGATGAGCGCACCCAGCAGTGTCAAAATTGCGGAGCGGAGCAAGTTCAGCGATTTGAGCATCAACCAGGGGAGCAGAAGACCAGCTGCGGCTACCCACTCAAGAGGAAAAAGGGGCAGTTCTGCAAGAGCAAGCCCGGGAAGGACGGTCTCTGCTGGAGGCTTAATACGCAACCAAGTGAGACAGAAGAGGAGGAGACCATCCCCTTCAAGGGTAAGATGGTGATCAAAGAGACCATGAAGACCTCCGCCAAATAGCTAGGGATGAGGGTCTGAGGGGGGTCAGCGGGAAGAACAAGTAGGCCTTGGTGAAGCCCATAGAAGCAGCTCAAAGCACTGGCAAAGAATCGCAGCCTCACCAAGTATTGTCAGCTCAAGAGAGACGATCTGATCCAGCTGGTAGAAGAGGACATCAAAAACGCCCCAGTCGAGAATGAGATCAAGATCACCGATAGGCGGGAAGCTCTAAATGGCGTATTTGGCACGGTCGCCATCGAATCCGTAAAGTCGCACGACGTGACCACATTCTCAAAGTAAGTCAGAGCACCACAATCTCAGATGCTCTCACCAAAAACAAAGAAGGGATTAAAGGTGCGCTTAGTGCTTCTAGCAGAGATGGTGAAGACCAACCCCGCGACCGGAGAAAATACCTACATCACACCTAATATTCGATCAGATATGACTACCCTCACCCAATGATCTGACCTCGAATTGGAGATTGCCTTCATGATGGAGAAGGTCAAGGAAAATATGGCTAAGTACATGCAGGAAGGGAGCGAGTGGACGTTCGGACACATCGAGAAGCTAGAAATCCATCTCAACCAATTCAAACCACTCAAGGGGGCTCCTTCATATCAACCCTATCGGCTCTCGCGAAAAAGAAGGCTATCATCACTGTGAAAAATGGAGATGATCGCTGCTTCCAGTGGGCGGTGCTGGAGGCCCTTCGCCATGGGGAAGTCGATCAGAAATCCACCAACCGCGTAGGTCAGTGCAAGAAATGGAAAGATGAGCTAAAATTTGAAGGCATCGACTTCCCAGTCTCGCTCAAGGCGATTGATAAATTTGAGAAGCGTAATCCCACCGTCAACGTCTGTGAATTGGATGGTGTAAAGAAGGGTGAAGATGAGGTAGGGGATCTTCAGATCTTCCCCATCAAGATATCCAAGAATACTGGCCCTTACCCACGTTGATCTCCTCTTCCTGACTCGCGAAGAGCAGCATTACTGCTAGATCAAGAGCCTCCTTCGACTTCTGAGCTCCCAGGTGACTGAGCACGGTCATGAGATTTTCTTCTGCCGTAGATGCCTATCCCACTTTTACAGGCAGGATATCTTGGACGAGCATATACAATATTGCATTCAAAAGGATGCGGTCAGAATCGAGATGCCGGAAGAAGGGGCCACCATAGCCTTCCGCAATCACAAAAAGATGATGAGAGACCCATGCGTCATCTATGCGGACTTTGAGTGCTTCATTGAGATGCTCAGTACCTGCCAGCCGGATCCATCATACTCCTACACGAAGGCTTACCAACTACAGCGACCTTCGAGTTTCTGCTATCACGTAAAATATGCTCATGGGGACTACAAAGATCCGGTCGTCTACTGCGGTGAGGATGAGGCCAAGAAATTCGTGCAGTGCATCGAGGAGGCAATCGGAAAGATATACAAGGAGACAAAGCCCATGGTGATGACCGACGAGGACAAGGAGAACACGCTCTGTCATATTTGCGGGGATGAATTGGTAGGAGATAAGGTTCGGGACCACAACCATTTTACCGGGAAATATCGCGGCGCAGCACACAACCAGTGCAACCAGGATTTCTAGCTCCCGAAGCACGTCCCCATCTTCTTCCTCAACTTGAGCGGGTATGATTCCAACATCTTCGTCAAGGAGCTTAGATACACTGAGGGTAAGATCGACTGCATCCCCAATACCGATGAGAAATATATCAGCTTCTTGGAAATGAGATTCGTCGATTCGGTGCGCGTCTTACTCAGCTCGTTGGATAATCTGGCCAAGAACCTCACCCCGACCAATTCAAGACCGTGAAGCGCGAGATTTGGCGATCGCCATGAGCTGATGATCCAGAAGGGGGTATTTCCCTACGATTATGTGGATGGGCCGGCCAAGCTCGAAGAGACTCAGCTCCCACCCAAAGAAGTCTTCTTCAGCAAGCTCTACGATGTGCATTTCACTACGTGCACGCCCAAAGAGTCTGGGAGGCCTTCGAGTGCAAGACCCTATGCGATTATCTCGATCTCTACCTAGAAACCGACGTCTTGCTGCTGGCCAACATCGTGGAAAATTTCAGGAACAGCTGCCAGACTCAAAATGGGCTTGATCCTGCGAACTACCACACATCGCCCGGATTGTCCTACGACACCGTCCTCAAAACTACAGGGCAAAGATTGGAGCTTCTTTCCAGATATGCTGATGATGATTGAGCAGGCAAACAGGGGAGGGGTGGCCATGATCTCTCACCGCCATGCCCAGGCCAACAACCCCTACATGGAGAGCTACGATCGCTCCCAGCCCACCAAGTATCTCACCTTACTCGATGCCAATAATCTTTACGGGTGGGCGATGTCGCAGCCTCTTCCCACGGAGATCGACGAGATTCTCACCTATCCCGACGACCATGAATATGGCACCATGGTAGAATGCGATCTCGAATATCCGTAGGATCTTCACGATGTCCACAACGACTACCCTCTCGCGCCAGAGAACGTAGAGATCGACAAAGTCCGCAAGTTCGTGCCTCATCTAGGGAAGTGTGAAAAATACACGCTCCACTATCGAAATCTCAAGATGTATTTGGAGATGGGCATGAAGCTTACGAAATGCATTCGGATCATCAGGTTCAGGCAATCCCCATGGCTCAAGCACTACGTTGATCTGAATACCGCTCTTCACGCCAACGCCAAGACCGACTGCGAGAATTTCTTCAAGCTCATGGTCAATTCAGTCTTTGGCAATACCATGGAGAAAATCCGAAAGCGCGAAGACGTCAGGCTGGTCACCACCGAAAAGCAGGCCTTGAAACTCGCGGCAAAGCCCAACTTCGATCGTCGAGTGGTCTTCACCAAGAATCTAGCAGCCGTCCACATGAAGAAAACCAAGCTGAAGTTTGATAAGCCGATCTACCTTGGAGCCTGCATCTTGGATATTTCAAAGCTTTTAATGTACGATTTCCACAATGTATTCACGATGAAGATTTACGGTGATCGTGCGCGGCTTCTCTTCACCAACACCGACAGCTTGGCCTATGAGATCAAGACCGACGACTTCTACCAGGATATCGCTCCGCACGTCGAGGCAAAATTCGATACATCCAACTACCCCGTCGAGTATCCCTCCGGCATCCCCACCTGCAAGAATAAGAAAGTCCTCGGGGTAATCAAGGACGAGTGCGGCGGCAAGATCATGACCGATTTCTTGGGGTTTCGGGTAAAGCTATACGCCTTCAAGATAGATTATGGTCAGTCCACCAAGAATGCGAAGGAAGTCACCAAGAGCATTGTTAAGAGCAGCATCGCCTTCGAGGACTACAAGCGATGCCTCACCACCAAGCAAGAAATCAATCGTCCGATACATATCATCCGGAGCCATATCCATCAGATCTACGCCGAGGAGATCAACAAGATCGCGCTTTCAACCAAAGACGACAAGCGTCACATTCTCCTCGACGGCATCAGCATCCTCGCGCACGGACACCATCGAATCACAGAAGCTCGCAGTCTGACGGGTGTGGATGCCCATCCCTCCTCTTCCACACTAAGTAGGCTCTGACGGGTGCGGATGCCCATCCCACTTTGCAGACTCCCCATATCTAGATAAATGAGCAGCATACGAGTGCACGACATCCTCCTCCCCACCAGCCCCTCTCGAATCTAGAGCTGGAGGAAGCTACCACGGCCCTAGGAATTCCTCGATTCAGAGGCATATTCATGCGCAATGCACCCACCCAAAGACCCATCGAATGCGGCATCCTGATTCACGACGATCGCAATGGCCCCGGCACGCATTGGACGTGCTGGCACAAGCGTGGAGGACTCATAATTTACTTCGATCTTTACTTTCTACCCCAACTCAACGAGATCGTCAACTATCTGAGGCCGGAGATTCGATATAATACCGATGAGCTTCAGCGTCGCACCGACATGGTCTGCGGGCACTTTTGCTTGCACATATAGAAGCTTCTTTCGGAAGGTCGGACGCTCGAGGAGTAATCTTCGGCCTATAAATAAATGGATATGTTTGGATCTCACTTAAGGATGCCCGTCTGGCGGATGCTTCAGGATCTCGATATGAACGATCATCGCATCACCAGTCTTGGATTGCCGCGGGATAGCTCGGATGCCGTGACGAAGAAATGGGTCAACCAGCAGCTGAAAGAAAGTATAAAAGACGTGGACGAGCTAGATCAAGAAATTAAGCAGATGCAGATGACCATCAAGCGGATGCAAAGGGAGTATGACGCATCCCTTAAAGTCCTAACCAAAAAGCTAATGACCGTAGAAGATTGCAAAGTCGATAATTCATAGTGGCTGTCGACCGATAGTGGATCTAGACATGCAAAAGTATCGCGTGCTAAATCTCCCACTCCCAAGACGGATAACGAGCCCATCACAAAGCCGTCTACGGACACCTGCAGTCGGATCTAGACGCATCAAGGCTCTTTTTCGAGTTGAAGCATTCGAAAAATCAAGACTTTCTGGTCTCCCTTGATCGAGACCGGAAAGCCTGCTGTGGATCATTGCCAGTCGGATTGCTTCACCCATGAATTGAAAGATGCTGGATATCCCAACCACTTCACGAAGATTTCCTTGACCGCATCCCTAGTTCGTCGCCGTAGGATATCTTCGATGCGAAAGACGTCCTAATCAGTGCGCTGCAGCTCCTGCTCGAAGAAGGATCCCTTGATCTCGTCGTTGTAGAAGTCCTCGAGGCGATAGGATGGTGGCTGCTTCGCTAGGGTCTGAAAGATTGTGAAGACTTCCTCTGTCCAGCGCGGAGTATATCCCTTCTCGAAAGTGCCCTTCTTCTTGATGATTCGGACTTCATCGCCGACGTCGAATCGATAAGGCTTCATGGGTGGGAGATCTCCGTAAAGATTCCAGAAGACTTCGTGCTCTTTCTTGCTGGCGGCGGTGAGAGTCATTTTGATGGATCGATGCTTGGTGGTATTATACTGGCGGACGAGATCGTCCATGACGGGGAGATAGGTACGAAGAATTGGCCGAGAAGTACTTGAACATCTTCTCTTTCATGGTACGCTTCCAGCGCTCCACAACGCTCGATTTCTCCTCATTCTCTGTAGAGTAGAGCTCGACGTCGTGCTTCTTAAGCAGATCCATCATCTCACGATTATTAAATTCCGTGCCCTTATTGGTCCATAGCTTCTCGGGCTTGCAATCCTTGAAGACGGTCCGGAAGGCATAGCGCACCGTCATACCTTTCTTATCTTTGAGCGGCGCCAACAAGCCGTACTTGGAGAAGACGTCGATGATGCTAAAGAGGTATTGGAAGCCTCGATTATCGTGGGAGAAGGCTCTCATGTCTACAAGATCGGCTGCCTAGGTCTCGTCCACCCCACCTACCACCACACGACGCTTCTGGAATTTGCGTGACAGGCTTATGCAGTTCTTCGGCTAGCTCATCTGACCATCTTACTTTTTCCCTCCTCACGCCCAGCCCAAATCGTGCCTTGGTGCCGATGATGGGTCTGACGATACCAAACTTTCGCGCGCAGTTGGATTAGGAATGGCATCTGGGGAGGCTAGCATCGTCTTGTCGCAGATCGCATTGCGTGCAGCCGTATCCTTATGCTTAGCATAGCATAGATCGTGGTGGTAAGAGACCTGATCCACGCGATTGATGGGAATAGTCCAGGGTTTTGGGTGCCGTCTGCCTTATGACGCTTATGAAGCTTGGTACCGGGCCGGTGAAATTATGCCCCGGTAAGTGCATTTTCACGGGCATGCGACTGAGCACCTTATTCCAGAGCCAAGCGCCTGACGCAGCGATAAATTGGAATTTCTGGGAGCCGCAAACGCCACATGTCCCAATCCTCCGCGGCTGCCCATTTCTGGTCACTACCTCGCTCAAGCCTTTCGCCGTCTTCCTTTTGCATTTCAAGCAGTACATTGCCATTTTATATAGATGAATGGGCGTTGAAGACCTAACGTACGTTGAGCCTACCGCGAGTAGGCATAATCACTTTCTCCTCCCGCAGCGATCCATCCAAGGCCTGATCATCGGAAAATCGGACTGCGGCAAGACGACGTTGCCGAATAACCTCCTCCTGCGCGACGGAAGGCTCGACTACGATCGACTCTACGTCTTCGGAAAATCGGTCCACTGGCCAATTTACCAGCTGCTGCAGTGGACGCTTGGGAAAGGATTTTCGAAAGACGATATCCGTGAGCTTCCGCACTCCTAGATCGACGTGGTGGACGCGATGAAGCCACCGCCCAAACCAAGTGGTATCGAACCCTTCTTCAAGCAGGTAAGCGACGTGCCCGACCCCCGCGACTCGACTCCTCTCGAAGAATCTCATTGTCTTCGACGACTTGATGCCCAAAAAAGCAGAGCAAGTGAAAAGATTGCTACGTGCGCAGGCGCCATAATAACGTTGATTTATTCTACCTCTGCCAAAATTACTTCAAGCTCCCGCGGCAATCGATCCGGGAGAATGCAAACTTCATCTTACTCTTCGAGCAGGATGCCAAGAACCGCGGTCATATCCGCCAGGACCATTGCAGCGATCCCACCCCGGCCCAGTTCGATACCCTATGCCACCGCTCTTGGGCCAAGCCTCATGGATTCATGACCATCGATCTAACGAGCCCCAAGACGGCTGGAAAGTATTGATGCAATCTGGATGATTTCTATCGAGTAAAAGATAAAGCATGAATCATTTGCAGGAATTTTTTCTGAAAAATCGGAATTTTTTCCTGGAAAATCAACGGGACTTCTCCCATAACCTCTGAATGCAAGCACCAGTGGGAGCGAGTGCTTATTAACGGCATGGACCCAGGACAGAGATGCAGAAGATGCGGTGCCGAAAGGTATGCTTGCTGCATCCATGAGAAGAATTTCGAGGGAAGATCCTATAATTTCCATTCCCACCGGAAACTTCGGCCGCCTTCCGGACCCCAGTGCTGCATCAAGACGGTTCGCGGCCATCAGTGCACGTACCCTTCCATATCGCCAAGCGATAAACGCAAGAGGCGTTCGAGGCTACTTCCTACGGCATGTTGCCGGTTTGGAGCTCCGATCGCTCGCGGTCAGGCTTTGACCGTATCCGCAAAGACATTATTACCATGCCTAAATTCACAACCTCTGGTCGGGCATAAAAGTCCGGATGGTGGGAGAGTACGATGACGGACGTCTTCTGCTCCCCCAAATGCATCAACGCTTAGGGGCGTTCGTCACATCGCTTGTGGGCGTTCGTTCCATTGCCTAGGGGCGTTCGTTCCATCGCTTAGGTGCGTTCAAGATGCTATGAATAAAATGACGTTCATCAAGATCACCGATCCTAAGCAGCGTGAGGTGGTTACCAGGGACCTGCAGGAGACCAAGCGTAGAATGCAGGCTAACGATATATGCAGCGTGGTCTGGATAAGATCGGACTCAGTCGTGACCTTATCAAGCCCGTGGTCGAGACGCAAAAGGAGACAGCTTCCCAGATCACCAAAAAGATCGATGAACTCACCCGACCCGCTCCCGTGTCTGTCCTTCGTCCTGCCGTCGAGGACGATGACGACCCACTACAAATCGAGAAAGCACTGACTGCCAACCTCGGTCCACGAGCAACCCATTATCTTCAGCTCAGTATGACTCCAAAGCAGATCATACCTTTAAATGCGAGTGGAAGACGGCACCATCATGATCGGGAGTCTACCCGTCACTTTCGAAGGTGACGATATCAACGTCGACGGCGAGTGCTATATATAGGGGTACCCCGGGCCTATGGGAGCTCATGGTCATGAGGCATCCCAAAAATTTCGAGATGGACGACCTGAATATCTATGGTGATATTCTGCGATCATCGAGTGCTATGTACATAGGCAAATCTGAAGTCTCGCAGACCTCAAAAGCTATCAAAAGCAAGAAGTGGAAGGAGGTCGTTTCGTACCTCTTTAGGGAAGATAAGTATGGGAGTGGGGTCCGGACCGTCTTTCTTCCCAAAGGCGTCGACCAGTTGCTGGATCGCCTACCAGGCTGGGAATAATGGGGTGCGCAACGAAATCGTGTCCATCCTAGACGTCATGAGGAAATCCAACCATATCAGCAGGGTGGAGTACGAAACCTCCGCTAAATAAATGAAGATGCCTTTATAACTGCATCATGGTTATCGACGCAGATATGCAGTCGGTGGACGAGGACTATTCGATACCATCGCCAGTCTGGCCGGACGAGTATTAACCTCTTCCGCTGCGAAGACTTTGGGAAGCAAGGCCGTGAGCGCCGCTTCCAATGCAGCCATCAAGGGTTTGGAGAAAGGAGCGACGAAGGCTGTAGAGCACGTCTTTCATCGAGTGACCCGCAAAAAGAAGCCCCAAGTCCGCCCGCCGCCAAAACCAAGAGGACCCCAAAGCAGCAGGTCCGTCTCCTCAATAAACTTATTTCGGGTGGCGGCATCGCAACCATCCACTACTTCGTCCAGCGCTATAAATAAATATATGATTGGCGATATGTTTACTTTCACCGAAGGACTGACTTCCGATGAAAGTCGTCCGGAGTATCAGGTTCACGAATACGAAGGTCAAGCCGGGGCTCAGCTGAATAATGCAGGTACGGAGATCCGCATCAATATCGAGACTCAGGATCTCTTCCTCTATCCCGCAGAGAGTTATCTCTTGGTCCAAGGCCGACTCATGAAGAACAATGGTACCGCTTACGCTGACGCTAATCTAGAATCGCTCATCCATAACGCCACATTGTATCTCTTTCGTAGCATCAGTAACCGACTCTCCGGCCAGCAGATTGAGCACCTCAATAATCTCGGCATCGCCACCACTATGCTGGGGATGCTGACGTACCCCGACGTCTTCTCCAAATCGCCAGGTCTCAACTAACTATGGTTCAAGGCCATCTCATCCGCCGCCGCCGTCGCGAATCTGGTATTTGCCGCGCGCAAGGCATACGTCATCGCCAAGCCCGCCAATAAGGGATCCTTCTCGTTTACAATCCCCTTGAAGTATATCTTGGGTTTTGCCCAGGACTACGATAAGCTGGTCTACGGATTCTAGCATGAGCTCAATCTCTTCCGAGCATCGGATAATTAGGCCATCTTCAGGGATGCTGCCAATATCAACGATCCCGGCAAGATAGTCCTCAGCAAGCTCTCCTGGTTCGTCCCCATGTGATGCCCTCCGACGACAGAAGCTGGAGCTCTATAAGCCCATCAAGGCAAGCTAAAAGACCATCGAGAGCAAGGTGAAGCTAGATATCGGCTTCCGCATGAGGCAGTGCGATTCGATCGCCGTCCCCGAAAGGAATAATTTCACTTGGCGACTCTTCACAGAAGCAGCCCCCGAAAGACCCGATGGGTGATCGTAGCCTTCCAGACTGATAAGAGTAACGATCAAGAAGCCAACCCAGCCATCTTCGATTACTGTCGATTGCGAAATATCCACGTGACCCTCAATGCCGATCGCTATCCCGCCGTGGATTATGATGCTGGCTTCACCCAATTCAGGATAGTTAGGATATATAAGGAGGTCGCTGAATTCCGCAAGAAATTCTACCGCATGGAATGTCTGCTAAGCAATGGTGGCGTCAATCCCTCCGACTTCATCGATCTCTATCCCCTATTCGTCATCGACGTAAGTTATCAGTCCAAGTGGTTGAAACAATCGACCGTGGATATCCAGATCCGAGCAGACTTCGAGCGCAACGTCCCTGCCAATACCCAAGCCTACGCCCTCATCATCTGTTATCGGATCCTCCAGTTCGAATCGGATGGCCAGATGATGAGCGTCGTCTTCTGAGGAGAATTAGATTTTTGCGGAAAATCGCCATCAATACTGAACCCAAGCCTGGGTTCTCATTCATCTTCTCTGGGGACGATAGTCAAATCTTGACACGCTTCACCCCACCCCTCCAACTTCACGAGGAGAAATCTTACGAGATGGCCCTCGTGAATCTGGAGACGTACTACTCCATTCCAAATATCCTTCCGCTATTTCTCAGACGAGGATGCCCACTGGTTTCCCATCGCCCTGAGCACCGGCTCCTATGGCATCGACAATATCAGCGATGAAATCTAGCGGCAAATGCGGCTCAGCAAACACAAGGCTAAGATCCTTCTCGATGCCAACCGCGCGACTCTGAGAGCAACGCTCATCCTCGCCAGAAGCTACCAAGTGAACTTCGATGTGCCCAATAGCCTGAATACGGTGCTTGGATTCGATCGTATATCTACGATTGGAGCACGAATGGACACGTGGACATATCGTCAATATCATTAGCATCAATAGCATCCTCGTGAGTAGTGATTTCATCATGGCAGTTACATCAACAGCACCCAGCAGTCCACCATCTATAGTTTCTTTCCCGGGCTCGATCCGGGCATGAAGATCATCCAGACCCCAAGAATCCTTACCCGTGACCCTGAAGACCATCTACCACATGCAAACCTACCTGACCGATCAAGGCCGTCGCCCCATCGATCTGCGAGGGGATCACTACTATCCGCTTCCATCTGCGTGAGGTATAAATAAATGGATTATCAAGAGTACGGTCTCAAATTGACGAAAGGTCAGGCAGAGAAGATCCAGCGTGCGGCAAAGAAGGGTTGCCCGTGAGCGTCCGATTGCTGAATGCCAACCTATCTCGTGGGCATAAGATGTTCCTCACTCAATGGCAGATTAAACGCATTGCCAAGCTCTTGCAGAGTGGTAAGGGTGGTATAAGTCTTGGAGATGAGCCCGAAGCAGGTGAGGTATAACGTAAAGGAAGGTGGATTTCTCCCCATGTTTGCAGGTCTCGCCTCTGCTGCGCTACCTATGCTAGCCAAAATCGTGCTGCCTACTTTGGGTGTGGGTGCCTTGAGCGGTTTGGGTAGTGCAGCAATCCAAAAAGCCGTGAGATCCGGATTATATTTCAAGAAGGGTGGAACAGCATGCTACGTGAAACCCAAGGGTAGTGGTCTGCATCTCAGCCCAGGTACTTTACCCAGTACTTACGGTGATAGATTGTACTTGAAGAGTGGAAGTCGGCTCTACGATGGTAGTGGATTGATCATTGGCCCCAATAGCCCCTTCAAGAGTATCCCTCCTAGGCATGATCCTATAAATAAATGGACGAAGTAGATGTCAGTCATATCGAATGCATGGAAGAGGACCTCATCTCAAAAATCCGGAGATATGAGCATGCGTTGAAGATCTATAACCGACTGAATAAGGTCGTCTCCATTGCCCTAGATGCGTGTTCCGTGGGCAGTCTATTGTCGACCAGTGGTACGATGGGGTCTGCTCTGACCGGTGTGGGTGCTGTGGGTGCCATTCCCTGGGTTCCCTCGCCTGCATATGTACCACGGGAAGTATGGTTCTGTCCTTGATCTCACGCCGAATCGACAAGAAGAAAAAGAAGCATCGAGATACCGTGCGATTAGCCAAAATATATATGTCTCAGCTGGCAGGTGAAGATGATGCTCCTGTAGTGTGCCTGAAAAAATTATTACTATGAGAGGGATCAGCTTCGTCAAACTTCTGCCCCAATTAGTGAAGAATTGAATGCGCATGTGCTGTAGGGAGGGTTTCTCCAATCGCACCTCGCGCCTCGCTCCCGCTCATTCCCGAACCCTCCAGATAAAAAAAATCCAATCCGCTTTAAATTGGGGAATTTTGCTTCGCTGCCCCTCTAACCCTCTGTTATTTTTTTTACTTCCTCACCAGATCGCGTGAGAGGTAGTGCTGATTAGATTTCTGGCTCAGCTTGAACCCGGTGCACCGAACGAAAGCTCCTTGCAAGGGACTTTTTTCTTTGTTGAGCGTGGAATAGGCCAAAGCCATGGTGGTCTCCCCTCTTCGATTTTTCAGAGTGAGAATTTAGCTTTTGCCCAATTTTCCATCCACTTCTACCACCTCCAAGATCTTATAAATCACTCTTGTGGGCAAGTCCTTCCATGTCTTTGTCTTTGTTGAATGTTTGGTCTTTCAGAGAATTAACATATATTGGAAGGATTACTGTGATTAAAACCTTGGCACTACCCATATTGGTACAAGTGTTAACTGTCCTTCCTAACCCCCCAGAAAATTTTATGAAAGATATCCAAGGTATTTTCTATAATTTTTTGTGGAAGGGAAAACCAGATAAAGTAAAGAGAACAGTTATGATCAATGATTATAAAGATGGAGGTCTGAAACTCCCTCATGTGGAATCATTTTGTTATAGTTTGAAAATGTCGTGGCTGAATAAATTTTTTGACCCACAAAACTATTCACCTTGGAAGATTTTGTTATTAAACGATATCCAAAAATGGGGTGGTGACAAGATTTTATATTTAAGTAAGGAAGGACTTGAAATTTTATCAAAAGAACTAAATCCTTTCTGGCGGGATGTTATAAAGAATTTTTCCAAACTCAAAGAAAAAAATATTAATATAATGGATAATCCAAATGAGGTTTTGAGCCAATCCATATGGCTTAATTCCAATATAAAAATAGATGGGAAAATGGTAATAAAACACAATTTTGTGAAAATGAAGTGTTCTTCATAAATGATTTAATATCAGAAAATAAAACATTTTATACATTTGAGGAATTCAAAGATGAATATAATTTGAAAGTGACATTTGTTGAATTTTATGGATTGATAAGTGCAATTCCAACTAGCTGGAGGAGACTTGTACATGGTAAAGAAAAGTTGAATAATATAGAAAATAAAATAATAGATAAACTGAAATGTGATTCTAAACCATGTAAATATTTTTACAATTTATTTTTGGAACAAGTGACAGAGACACCTCTAGGGGCACAACATAAATGGGAATATGAATTAAAGACAGAAATTGAAGACTGGGGGCAAATATATACCACATCTTTTTTGATATCAAAGGACTCTGTTCTTCAAAATTTTAATTTCAAACTCTTTCATAGAATTTTGGCATGTAACTCTTATTTGCATAAATGCAAACTAAAAGAAACAGAGCTTTGTACTTTCTGTTCAGAAACTAAGGAAAAACTAATACATATTTTTTGGGAATGTTCATTTGTGCAAAATTTTTGGATTGGTATAAGAAATTCGAAATTCATTGAATTGCTGTGGAATTACGATTCCTCTAAACCCAAAAGAAATTATTTTTGGTGTGACAAATGAATCACAGACATATGATACTATTAATCATACTTTACTTATTCTGAAATATTTTATTTATAAATGTAGATGTGATGGAAAAAAACCTTCTGTTAAGGGGGGAATTGAATATTTAAAATATTATATTAACATAGAAAAAAATTCTGCACTGTACTTATCGCCTGCACAGAATAATAAAATTAATAAAAAGTGGTCACTTCTGGAGGCAGTAGTTGTATAAAAGTATACTGTTGATTTAAAAAAAGATATGGATATATATATATATACACTGTCAGAATGATATTTTATACTTTATATGTGTCTGTCGTATTGTAATTTAACATGTTTACTTGAAAAATAAACAAATTACAAAAAAAAAGTCCTTCCATGTGAGGGCTTCCTGATTCTGGTCCTGCACCTTCTCCTGAAAAGCGTCTTCGCTGATGAAGTCGTCATCGAATCCATTGTGTACGAAAGTCATATTTCTTGTATTTACACTATGCTCAATAGAAATACCGTACGTTAGCATTTGGCCTTCGGGGTTGGGGGTCCTATGCAGGATATCCCCTTGAAAAGGGTAGGTGTGGCAGAATCGGCCTTTTCATACTACTACCAATCAATAGAACAACGATTTTTTTGCTGTTCATCATCTTAGAGTCACAATGATCCCTTAAACAATTAACTTTTCTCATACCTTATAGTAAGATCAAGACGGTTCTTAGCACTGGTTTGAGTGGAAATCCTCGCTAGATGTCCAGCAATGGTACATCCATGCTTCAATCTCACGAATGCAAAATCGTCAACAAACATAAAGAGACTGGCAATGCTGTAATAAGCTGCCCGGTAGAAGATTGCATTTAAGATGCATGCAATTATATGTCTAAAAGAAAGGTGAAGGTAAGAGTGCAAAAGATTCTATGCATCTTGGCTGATAAGATGAATGAGCTCTTAAAGTCAGAGACTTTTGCAAAAACCTGAGGAGTGGTCATCCTTAAGGTGGGACGATACAAAATGACATCATTACGTAAAGCGCCCATTTTTGACTCCGTGATAGATCTTTTTAATAAACATCGTAATATGAACTATAAATAGGTGGTACCGGATCGTTTTTTTTCGAAATAAACAACTTTAATTTGAATTTTCATATATTGGTAGAAAATTAACAAAGACATATAGGGAAAATCGCACTTTTTCTGCCTTTATTTTTAGTTTTGGCGTCTTGGAAGATAGACCGCAAGTACATAGGACTTCCAAAAACTAACACAATATTCCTGATGAAATGACGATTGTTTTGATGTAAAATAATACATAGGTCACGATTCAAATTTCAGCGCTACATTTCACGGAACTTTGCTAAAGCGTAATAAATTTGTAAAAAATGTAACGTTATATCCTTACTACTGGACGTTACAATAATAATTTACGTCGTCACCACTCTTATAAACTTGTTAGACAAACAGTTTTCGGATTCGACATTTATTTTACTTTGATGGTTTTTCTATACGACAGAATTCCCTCAATGATAATTTATTTTTTTTGTCTTTACCTATACTTTGTAAAGTTACAATTATTCTATTAGTACAATGATTTTGTCTTTCAATTAATTTACGTCCTATTTGTTTTTATTCCCTATCAGTTTTAATAGTTTTCTATGTATAGTGTGCGTTTTTATCACATGTACATTCACTCCATATCCTTTCATTTTTTCTATTCAGTGTTTTTATTTGATCTACACCGAAGAGATAGAAATGACCATCTACAGACATAAATTTTACACTAACTTTGGTATTTTGTAATCGATTAAACAGCGAACAAATTTCATTGAAATCACCAGTTCTAACCAACGACATCCACCCAAGTTAGGTGTTCGAGTCCACGTAAGTTCCCTCGGGGGAAAAATCGCACGATATGTTTTTAGAGACATTTTGACCAAAACCCCGATTTTTTCCTAAAATTCATTTTTTCCGCGATCTTAGGGGGAAATACGCCCCTCACGCCACCACCTTAATCCGCACCTGTAGTCTTAAGTTTCTAGGGCATGTTCCTTGAGAAAAAAAATTATACCTGAATTATTTAACCACTGAAAAGTATCAATTTTTGTCAGTACAAACTGTTCTAGTAGCATTCTACAAACTGGATAAATAAACCGTACTGCAAAAGATCATCAGTTTTAGCGCATGTGCTTAAAAGTTAATGAAAAGTTTTACAATTTCCTTTGCAAATGCGCATCGTATGATTGATGGCATGCAATATTTATCGAACTAAATGTGTTTGTGAGCAGTACATAGTATTTTCATATTGATAAATATTAGTAGTAAGAGTTATTTTTCTTGTACTGGAATTTATCTATTTTTATCTTACTACTTATAGGGTTATATTTCTCAAGTGTTATTATTATTTCCATTTCTACAAATAAACCTACGAACCTGAGACGGTGTTTGATTTGTTATTATGCCTACAAAATCAACCCGGCTTTAGAAGTTTGGAACAAGAAAATATGAGACATATCAACTCATTAATTTAGTCAATGCCATCCAAAATATATCTTTTTACAGCATAGTAGGTCATTCCGGTCAAAACGGTGGCCAGTTGGAAATACAAACTATTTCCGGTCCCGCATGCGTGCTCCTTTATCTCTCTATAGGACTCCTGTGGGGTCACGTGTCGAACTGTCGAACTATCGTACAATATATCACAAAATTTGAATTTGCAGATGAAATTTTTGAATTTATGATTAACAGTAGGCAAGAAAGTATCCACTTTGTAACCTACAACTTTCTGTTCTAGTCATGTGAAAACATTTTACAGTCATATGACTATTTGAGCTTAGTGTTTGTGTAGACTGGTTCTCTCCCCTTGCTCGCTTCGTCAAGCCTATGTGGCGTAGGCTTGACGAAGCGAGCAAGGGGAGAGAACCAGTCTAAGTGTTTGTGCTACAAGCACAGCCGGTGACATCACTTCCGGTTTTTGTTCTAGTGAAGGCAATTTTTTTTGAGGGAAGGAGGGCAATGTTGTCAACTTTGAATGCTTGTAGGTCTCTTAAAAGCCTGGTCTGCTATACTGATTTCTTTATACTTTGAAGACATCGTGTAAAGGTATATATTGAAGTAAAAAAATTAAACTTTAAATTCGGAAGTTTTTCTGAATTTCACTTTTTATGTCCCTCCAGGGGGCAAAATGTAATATAAAATCTAACATCAATGGGCACATAATTAGGAATATTAGCAAAAATAATTGACAGAAGTGGATGTATTTTTAGAAATACCTTTAAAACAACAAAGACTTATAATCCAAACACCGTTTTTTACGAATACAATGTACAATTTGTTTTTATATGGTCAAAAGGGGGGTCAATTGGAATTCGGACCATTATTCAGGGGGAGGTAACTTTGACCCCATGTATCTAGGCAAAACGCCTGGAAAGTTGGTCCAATATTTATACCAAAGAAAGGGTATATATTCAACAGTAATATATTTAAAAAATAGCCATTTTGAAATCGGAATTATTTTTGGGGTCAGGTGTCCTCACTTACCCTAAAACAACAGACATTTTGTTTTTTATACGGACTTAATTACGACAAACTGTTTCAAGCTCAGCCTAACGGACTATTTGGCCGTCATAAAGTTCGTATTAAAAACAAAACGTCCGATATTCTATATATAGAATATTAGTTTCAAACTGCTGGTTATACTTACGGGATATTATTGTTCTACACTTTATTACTGAATTATAACTTTTATTTGCCCAACAAGAAAGATCTTTCATCATCGTTAATAAAAACAATCATACCATATTATACTGCTGAGACATTGTATTTTCTGATGTAACTCCATATAAGATAAAAATCTTGAGTAATAAAAAGGGGAGAAAAATTAATTACTGGAAGACTCTGTCATGAAAGGAAATAATTCTGATTACTTAAATAAAATTTCGAATTGGAACCTGCTGCACATTTTCTATTTTGAACAATGCATTGCACAATGTGAAATCATTAAATGATAATACAAAATTTGGTTAATATTATTACAGAAGCCAATAAGCATACTTTAAACGATAATCAACATTTAGATCATGTTTACTCAAAATGGCAATAATAATTAACACTACAATTTATTTAAGTAATGTCGATGCAAGCAAAGATAGATAAAACTTGAGTTCGAAGACTGAGTGTTTCCTACAGCCATTATTTTTGGGTTTATACTTGAATGTGTTAGAATAATCTTATCAATATAACCAAAATATATGTTTATTAATGCAAAAGATAATAAGACTAGTATTCCTAGATGTTAGCCCCTTCTTTCTGCAGTAAACTTTTTATACATCATACAAAAACTGCTTACGGGCTAGGGGTCGTCTTTGGGGATGTCTTTATGAGAAAAGCCCATTATTGAAGTTCCCGTGATAATTTCTAGATGAAGATCAACAAAAAAGGCGTTGATTCATAGCTTCATTTTTACCGCATATAGTCCATATACTCCGATACCAAGTCCGGCTATCCGAACTCCTTTTCGCCCTGTTATCTGTTCCACATTAATCCACCATATCCTGTCATTGATTATTTGCGTGTTTTAGACTTGTTGACAATTAGCACAATTATCAATTATACCTGGAACTAATATACTAATATATTAGTCCCAGATTATACCAAGTAGGATAAAAGTCCACAAAATAAAATGTTACCATTCGTGAATGTTAATATACAATCAACTCCTTGCAATTACCAAAGATTTTGCTGTTTTGAATAAGAAATATTCAAAATATTTAAAGTGTTACAAAACTGATTCGTAGTTTTCCTAAAATCAATACAAAATCGCCTAAGATTATTTGTTCAAAGTCTGTTAAGATTCGACTGCAGGGCTTTTGAATGACATTTGTAACTTTAAAATTTCTATATAAACACAATAAATTTTATCAATTTTAGAAAAATTAACAGCATCAAGCACATCAGGGTACGCTATTTAACACTTCGGTTGTGCCGGTAATGGTAATACTCACCAAACTGAAAAATCAACCAGAAGTAAAATGTGTTTAAGGAAATGGTTTGGATATGAAAATCTGTATTTCAATGTTTTATTTTAATAATGTGATTAGAATGACCAATCGTTATTTATATGCATTGTTTTGTTATATATAACGGGCGTACAACGTCCATATTTCCATGTCATGTTAGCGTAACATGGACTAAACGAAATGTGAGGGGTATTGCAATCTTTTTTTCCATGTTTTAATTATGGTAACTTGGGCGACGAGTATTAACAGTCTCTGTGTGCATGTTTCATTTAAGTTATACGGACTAAAGCAAATGTAATTATTATGAAAAAACTCTTTTTTCATGCTATATTCGGGCAATTTGGACTAAAGCAAATGTGTCATGTATGAAAAATTTATGCGAATATGAAATGACCTGCAACAATTGTAATGGGTATAAGAAAAATCCCATGTAATGTTTTCATATTTTAACATTAAACAAATATGCTTGGTATGAAAAAAAAAACAAAACAAAACAAAAAAAAGACAAAACAAAAAAAAGCAAAAAAAAAAAAAAAAAAAAAAAAAAAAGAAAAAAAAAACTGGCCGCCAAAATATGATTAAACTTAAATTCGTAAACTTCGAATTTGATTGTCTTGCAAGACATCGGCTATTGCTTGCAATTGCAAATCTAGTTGAAAATGTAATTAAAAATATGGAAACAGTTTTCATTACATTTTGTGTACTTGTATACATAATTATCCGTAATCAATCGTTGTAGCCATTATAATGTGTTAAGCAAATAGGTCAGTTTCTTGTTAACGAATCATTAACTTACCTGATGCCTTTTGCACTTCTTCAGAGACAAAGTCCTGCTGGTCTTGGTTACGTATTGTCACCAAGCCTCCACCCGAAACGGACTCGCAATTAGTTTTAGCAGCATTCCAAGTAATATATCCATTTAATAATTTAATACATAGATTTGCTTTTCTGCTATATACATAACTTGCTGGGCAGTTATCTGCAATAATACAACTGTAACTTTACAAAAATTATATATTGTATATTATACTTATATGTCATTTTAACCACTGGTGGCTAGTCTGATTGGTCGCAAAATTACCACAGATCTATCTTTATTTTTATATGCGATAAAACAATATCCTTCAGTAAATCAAAGAGGTATCAAACCACCAATTCAACCAATCAGAGTTGGAACGTATGAGAAAATAGACCCCTTGAAACTAAAGATAGACTTTGTATTCTTGCACCTTTAAAACTATTCGAGGGAATATGATGAATGATACACCCAATTAAACATTGATATATTAGGTTTATTTCAATACCAAAGTCAATTGAGCAGGTGTAATTTTAGATCACATACAGGAGGGGAATTCCCAATGACTATTTTTGCGCAATGTTGTGACGTGGTGGTATGTATTTATAGGTTGCTTTCCCCGACACACCGGGAATCTCTTAGAAGGCTTTAAAGGTATGATGAAAATTTGATATAATGTAGAGCAGGTATGTGCCTTTCACGACAGGTATGGTCTTGGGAAGGTTAAACCTAAGATAAATTGTCCAGGGAGGTTTGAAAATTCCAAATTTTAGTTGAAAATGTTAAAGAAGTGAATTGGTGATTTCACACCTTAAGAAAAAATTTGAGAAAATTTTGAAACATATCTTTAAAAGTTGTTAATAGCCTAAACTGATGCAAAACATGTACGTATGATGAATTTGAGGTAAAGATTGAAGTTTTAGCCAGCTGGTGCCACAATTTAGGCCAAAAACAACTGTTATGTAATATTTCAGTATTTTGACACTGAAATGCCACTTTTAGGCCATTTTAATGATTTTGTGCAAAATAAGAAGGGTTTACTGATTTTACAAAAGAATTTGTCACTGTTTTGAATAAATGTTAAGTTTTTACAAATTACATGTCAATCAGTGAATCGAACAAATGCGACAACTCTGACTGAGGTGCCTCATATAAAAATCTGTCTGATTTGTATAAAATAATTTAAGCAGGAATGGTGCTTATATATGCATTTTGATGTAAAGATGAACATCAGAAATAAAAAATATCATGCTGTTCCTCTACTAAACAGTGTAAAATTGTCATTTTAGGGTCCACAGTGTCAAAACAAGAGTCAAGTCAAAATTTTATCATATGATTTTGGGAAAACATTTTTGAGTTTGCAACACTTTTCATAGATTTGCATTTATTTTATTATGTTATTTTCTTTAAATATTATATATTTAAGCACCCTAAGGGAAATAAATACACCCGGGTGAATTTTCAGTAGTTTTAATACTATCATTGTACCTATTCATATCGGACTTTTCGGCTAACTGACAATCATATATATAATATTCATCAAAAGCTCAAAAAATAAACAAAGCTGGTTTTTCCCTGTCTTCTTGACCTTTTTGCATCAATTTCTGCATTTAGAATGCTAATTGTATGACCACAACCAAAGCAAAGACAATTTCAAGTGCAAAAATTTACCTCAGAAGCACTTTCTCAAAGTGGGGGAGGGTGACATTTTGTAGCATAATTTCATAATTTTAAAGGCTTCTTTGAATATTTGTAGCTTCATTTTGATAGAAAACTACTCTATTGGCTTGGTATTAAACATGGGATGAGAAACATTACATAAAAGAAGTATTTTTGGTTTTGTTTCCATGTTTAACATCAATGAGTGATTGTGCTTTATCAAAGCACCGAAAACACTAAATCTGTGACTTTTTGAATAGTGATGTAAAGGAGAGAAAAATTCAGAAAAGGATGTTATTTTCTGTACACAAGTTGGAAATTAACTAAAAACATGATTAAGTGCAGCAATTACACTGGGGGATGTTTTGATATCATGTTAAGGTATCAAACCACCAATTCAACCAATCAGAGTGGGAACGTATGAGAAAATAGACCTCTTGAAACTAAAGATAGACTTTGTATTCTTGCACCCTTAAAACTATTCGAGGGAATTTGATGAATGATACACCCAATTAAACATTGATATATTAGGTTTATTTCAATACCAAGGTCAATTGAGCAGGTGTAATCTTAGATCACTTAAAGGAGGGGAATTCCCAATGACTATTTGACGTGGTAGTAGGTATTTATAGGTGGCTTTCCCCGACACACCGGGAATCTCTTAGAAGGCTTTAAAGGTATGATGAAAATTTGATATAATGTAGAGCAGGTATGCGCCTTTCACGACAGGTATGGTCTTGGGAAGGTTAAACCTAAGATAAATTGTCCAAGGAGGTTTGAAAATTCCAAATTTTAGTTGAAAATGTTAAAGAAATGAATTGGTGGTTTCACACCCAAAGATTGATAGAACATAATCGTTTAGTTTCGCCTGTGTCAGGTTCATTGTAAATTTTTTGTAATTGAATATGCCCGCTTCGACCTTACCTGAAGGCGTGAATTCAAGAAATATGCGCATTTTTTTTTTATCTGTTTCTATTTTTATCTCTATTTTTGTTTTGTTTTGTTTTGTTTTTTTTTATTAAAAGCGAATATGAAAACCACAGTAGCCGGCAGACAAGGGTCGAAAAGTAACAACAATATCAGATAAGGACAGGACTTTGCAATAGAAACGTACTTGACTTTATCAAATTTCCATACTCTATATAGACTTTCAAACATAAGGTTTTAGGACCAGCACCTAAGTACACGACAATTGAGGTGTTGACCCGTGAGGACTAACAAAACAGAATTAAACTCTAACCAACTTATTTTTTTTTCATTGCATAGAATTTTTCAAATAAATAAATACCGCAGTTTCTGAATCAAAATGTACCATAACAATTATCAAATCAATGATTATATTTTTTTATAAAAGTATTTTTTTGTTGGAGAGCAGAAAAATAGACTCTCTCCTCTCTCTCTCTTTCATAAAAAGAGAACATTATCAGCTGGCATGGGGCGAATTACATTGCAATGTGATGCATTATATTACAATTACATTTGCAAAATTTAGCATTATATTACAATTACTTCAGGTTTTAAAGTAATTATATTACAATGACTTTGCAAAAGTACACATTACATTTTTCAAATTTTATCAAGAAAAGAAACGGTAAATCATGCATTTGTAATTTATTTACAGTGAATACTGTGAACATGTCTATGTAGCAGGAGAAAGACCAAATTCAATCAGTTTTCTAAAAACTGATAGTATCGCTTCTGATGACAATGATGCAGATTCATTTAAAAAATTACAAGTGAAAAGATACATCCTCCTGGTTTTTATACTTGTGTATTTCAGTGCATTTATATGTAATTTATATACTGTATTATCTCTTAATTAAAGCCATAAATCCACTTGTCAAAAGAACGGAATTAATTGAAATATTAACTTATTAAGATTTATATGTGACAATCATTGATCATTGAACTAATTATTAACAATGAAGGGATACCTTGATCACTAGAAGCTTGTGTTTATTTTGTAAAATAAGGAAATTGCAAATTTTCAAAACTAGAATTGATATAAAATGTTTTTCTGTTTTTTTTTTGGAACATCGGTATTTTTTGTATTTTCATCATAACATTTCTGAAAGAAAACAATTTTTTAAAAACTTTTTTTTAAAAATAATTTTAGATAAGTGCAAAGCTGATAGATATAACAGAAAATCATGGAGTTTCAGTAAATTTCTTTAAAATAAAGTTTTATAGTTGAAAAGCTTTACACAAAGTAAAAAAAGGTAATGTTATGTAATGCCACGTAATGCTTAAATTGAAGGCATTTTTGAAATGTAATGCATTATATTACAATTTCATGTAATCCTAGAAATTAGGCATTACACATTACATGCATTACTTTGTAATAATGTAATGCATTACAGGGCATTACAATTACAAATTAGCATTACCCCATGCATGATTTTCAGCTATATTCATGTCTTCCCGAATTTGAAATTACCCTGGAATGGCGACCCGCTGACAGTGTAAAAGGTGCTGTATACAGGACAGGACAAGCTAACATTTCTGCAGCACCGGTTGTCACACTGTTTTTACCGTTCACACTATTAGATCACTGATGTCACTCTCGGTTTATGGGAGTGCGCACTGTTAGTGCTTTAGTTTCTGGTGTTGTCTTGCATATTATACTGTTTAAGTTAAGTTTTGTCTTCGTTAGTGATGGTTGTGGTACCGTTATGTCCTTGTTATTGTGAACTAAACATCATTATTTTTTGATTGTCGTATTTGTGGTATTTGTGTGTTTTGTAGGTGTGTAGTGTTTTATGTCTGCCGTCTTTTTGGTATTCTAATTTTTGCCTTCCCTCTGAACTTTGATTTTTGTAATCTTGTGCTTTGTTCCTTCGGTATTCTGCTGCTGTTGTTTTAAAGACAGCTTCAGCAATAATCAATTCTGCAATACAATCAAGATTTATGACGGTCACAAAAAAAATTTCCGAACTGAATTGAAAGGGCTGAAATCAAAAGGGAAAATGACAAAGAAGGTGCAAAACCACTTGAAAAAGGGCAATGAATTTAAATTGGTACAGTTATTTTAAAAGAAATTATGGGTCAAACGTATTGTGTGGCGCGCTAGAGCTCCCCTTAAATTGGGGTTGTGTCTTGTATAGAAACTCAACAGCAGTTCCCAATAAAAGGTCGTAGAAAGGTAAAAGAAATCCTCAGCCCAGTAGAAAATGAATCTTGATACACAATTCGGATCGAAACTTGAAAATTTTCCACAGGAAACTTGTATCTATTGACGAACTTTTAATGAACGTCACAGACGGAATTTTATGAATAAAGAATGAAAGGATATGGAGTAAATGCACATGAGACAAAGTCTCTACAAATACATGGTAAAGCCAAGAAATGGAACAACGCTTTTATTGTTGTTCTTCATCTTGACGTCACCATGAGACCCTTCAGCAATGAACTTTGCACAAACCTCATAGTAAGTTCAACACTACCCCTAGGATTGGTTGGGGCGGAATTCAATGCTAGATGTCGAGCAATGCTACATCCATGTTATTGCATTCACGAATGCAGGATCGTAAAAAATAAATTTGCGAAGTGTTTTTGCAACTGCTGTCGTTCGTTTATTGGTAAAGTGTTCTTACATCTAATCTACTGTCATACGTTTCCCGATAAAAAGTTTAAAAGAAGACAACCATATCATTAAACAACCACAAGGAATCAATCGATTCAATAGCAAGAAAACTTGGTATTTCAAATTAGTGTGATGTGGGCATTATAAACAAATGATCAGAATAACATTTTGAATTACAAAAAAGTCCACAATTTATAAAAAAAAATGATAGTGTATCTATAACACAACGGCAGCAGAAAACTGAAGGAACAAAGGAATAGTATTTACAAAAAAGTGAACTCCCATGAAATGACAGTTGCATCAGGTGCTCCGGAAGGGTAAGCATGTCCTGCTCTGTTATAAGTACCCGGCACACTGTCAGCTCGGTATATACGTTTTGAAAGATCTGCTTGCTAGCTGATTGAGTAATGTCATTTTCCAACCCTAAGATGTTCTGCTCTGTTATAAGCACCCGCCACACTGTAAATGAGGTATATATATGTGTGTAAGGTTCCTCACTATGTTGAAGACCGTACGGTGACCCCTAGATGCTTTGCTTTGTTCTTGGTCGTTTTAACCTGAAGATGGGAATGTTGTCTCCTTAACATAATTATTTACCCCATTTCCTTTCTTTTTCATTTTTGTAGCTGATTGAGTAATGTCATTTTCTAACCCTAAGACAAAACGAAACGTGTTATTTCGCTAAACTTAAAACAGTACAAAGGGAAACTTTTGAAACGCTTTTATATACACTTTAGTATTCAAACAATAACAAGGACATAACGGTACCACAACCATCACTAACGAAGACAAAACTAAACTTAAACAGTATAATATGCAAGACAACACCAGAAACTAAAGCACTAACAGTGCGCACTCCCATAAACCGAGAGTGACATCAGGTTAGATTTTCTTTCTAGAACAAGTACACCATAACGGAAATATATATAGAGCATACATCTCCCTCACGTTCGGGAAACCTTTTTTGCGTACTCCACACTGCAGGAGAGATAAACTCTGGTCTTAAACAAACAATGAAAAGTCTATACAAATACTAGTACATGGTAAAACTAAACAATGGAACAACGATTATATTGCTGTTCTTTACCTTGAAGTCCCCACGAAGCCTTCAAATAACTAAATACCGAAGTTACTGTGAATTTATTTTCTGCATATGCGCATTTCGACAACTTATGTCTCTTCAGTGCAGATAAAATCTAAACGTTTGGAAGACCATAAAATCAAATATATTAAAAAAACTGATAGAGAACAAATACCAAATATGATCCAAATGTAAAGCCAAAATGATCCAAAATGAGCTTTGCTTATTCCTCATAATAAGTTAAAGACTGTCCCTAGCGTTTGTTTGAGCGGACTTCATCGCTAGATGTGAGCATATTTACATTTTGCTATTACACTCATGAATGTATTATCGTCAACAATCATAAAATAGACTGTCAACTGCTGTTATCCGTTGTCCGACAAAAAGACGATCAGAAGACAATTTTGATTAATAAGGCGACCAAGGAGCTTTTATTTCGAATGTATAAAATAATGATAACAAATTGTTCCATAAAATAAATATTCAGAAAAATATATATTTACTAGTCAGGGTTCTCCATAGGCGGTTATAGCCGGCTTCCCCGACCAGCTATATTTTAAAGCCGACCAGCTTTCAAATTTGAAAGCCAGTCGGCAAAATTGGTTCCAAATATTAGTCAATGATTAAATAATTACAGGTAATTTACATAGTGTCAGATCATAGCCTTAGGAACAGCACCTTAATTAACCTTAATTATTTCCGGTTGTCAACAGTTTGTTTACCTATGCACGTGATCAAAATGATATGTGACATGAGCTAACTTAATTAATGAGAACATATAATACATTAATAAGAGAGACTGTGCTATTTGATTTTTAAAATAGTCCCTAAAATTCCCAAATCAAGATTGAAAAACAAGCCTAGCCTGATCAAATTTTCACATGGATCAATAACGCAATTACAATGTTAAGTTACCTCCCCTTGTAACGTAATGAAAATATGACTTAAAACCTTTTGGATGATATTTTCTAAAAAAAAAAATTATACATATGCTTAAGGAATAAATAGTTTTACACATTTTAAGACTTGATATTGAATTTTACTGAAAACTCTGCAAAACATTGCAAATTCAAAATTTTTTTAATACCAATCTGACAAAAGTTAAAAATACTCATAAATGTTCGCTACAAAAATGCAAATTCTGTAAGTTGTATAGTTGATAAATTATTAGATTTAGTAGCAAGAAGAATGGATATCCTTTTTACTTCGATTGTCCAAAGTAACAACTGGTTATGATGTGTCTCTCCAAAGAGGGTTAACCAAACACATTACAAATAACCAACAGGAACAAAGTTCTTTGGGTTATTGTACATTTACTTGATTTAAGGTACTGTGGGGGAAAATGAGGAATAAATTGTTTCTAGATCAAACAGCTCAATTCTTGAATAAACTTTTCTTTAAATCTTATTTTTTATGAAGGGTTGCTATGGATATGAAAACAAAGGAATTATCAGTCACTTAAAAAACAATAATACAGAATGTGTAAATCTTGATATAAATAGTAAAGACATGTGAGTAGTACTTTCCCCCTGTAGACTACACCGCGCTTTAACTTACACTGGAAAAGTCAGCACTGTAAAGCAACCGGCTATATCTGAGCATCTATGGAGAACCCTGCTAGTTTTTTTATCCAGTAAAAATCATGAATTAACAATAAGCAGAAGACGTGTAGCTCTTGAACAATAATAATACGGATTTGTGGTTTCCGCTACAATAATATATATGATTATGTTAACTTAACCTTTGCTCTTTATTCTCCATTGGTTTACATAAATGTTTAAATTAATCATTATTTTTTCATTTAAAACTAAAAAAGGCATTGAGATTTCATGCTGAATGATTGTAAACCGCTATAAAGTAGATGCTTTAATCTATAAAGATGTCTTAATCATTCGCTGTACCGTTATTACCTAACAATTCATCTTGTATATTGACGTCCCAGCAATACTTATCCTTTACATTGATTTTTCAAATAAACAATCACTTTCAATGTGATGCAACAGATCCTACGAATTATCTGCAAAGTAACAGCCACTTAGCAATGTATTTGAATGTGCAGAAGTAGTTATCATTAAATAAGGCTAAATATAACGGTACACTGGCACAAACACAGTTTGCTGGTTTGCAAGCGCTTGACTCTATTCATTTTCAGACAAAGGTCTTTCAAATCTATATATGTAAAGAATTGCGAAGATCAAAGGGCATATATTAATTATAATAAAATGTCTTTTCAGCTTATATTGTAGGTACTCCAACGAAAAAATTGAATGTTCGAATTGAATGAATATTACCGTGCAAACAGATAGTTATCTGCTTCAGTAATAAGACATTAAACTTTTAATTTCCAAAAAAATAAGATTAAGGGTAAATGAAAATCATTAAAAAATTACAATTAGTCCACTTCCGGTATTTTATTTTCTTCGCATTTACCAGTTCTATAAGAACTAAGGAAAAACTGGTTCAAAATTATTTTCGATTTACGGCGCTTTGACTACTATTTAGGATTAATTACAACCAAAATTCGAGAAAACTGCAAAAACACGTAAAAATAAAAATTGCCGTGCACCTACGTGCATACATGTATCTATTTGAAACTTTGCATGTAAAAAGTATAGGTTGTAATTTGAATAGAACACTTAACGTGCGTCTTCATGCACCATGTCATCATTATGTATTTGAGCAATGGAAATTAACAAATACTAGTATTCAAAATTTGCTTACAAAATTCTTCGTTGGAGTACCTATATATTGGAAGCGAACAATTAAAAGAACAAGTGTCAAACTCAAAAATCAGAGAAGGACAAAGATTTGTGAGAGGAATACTCCTAACGAAGATAAATACAATTCGTCAGATGTCGTCATTTGGGAAACGTTTATCTCTTCTGTGCATATCGATACAAAAGATTTGGAAGAATGAGACTCTTAAAAATGCGAAAAAGCTGACAACAAAATAATTATAATTGACTTAATAGAATAAAACCTTTTTCTGGTGTACCAGTTGTTTTTTTTTACACAAATCGTTTTGCTAAATGCAAGATGTTACAAATACAAAAAATACCGAAGTTGCATAAAAAAAACAGTAAATTTCGTTATGCTGTACACGTGTTTCAAGCAGTTACCTCTCATTAGCAGCATTAAAATCAAATAATATGGAAAGCCATAATCCAAAAGCTGTAATAAAGGAAGCACTCATTACCAAATACATCGAAATAGGAAACCAAATCCAGTACCAAGGACATCTACCGAGTGCCATACACGGAATGAAGCCTCGGCATTTTAAAGGGGTTTGAATTTTGATAAAAACAGTAAATTTCTATAACACGCAAGGTAAAATTTTCATGTCAGACAAGTCTGACTATCGGGCTGGTGAATACCCTCGGGGACCTCTGGTCCACCAGCAGTGGCATCGGCCCAATGGTTCAAAATACAAAAAATACCGAAGCTGCATAAAAAACAGTAAATTTCGTTATGCTGTACACGTGTTTCAAGGAGTTACCTCTCATCAGCAGCATTAAAATCAAATAATATGGAAAGCCATAATCCAAAAGTTGTAATAAAAGAAGCACTCATTACAAACCTGGTCGAAAAAAGTAATATTCTGCTCCAATCAATGCAACCCCTTCAGACGGGGAATTTAGTAAAAATGAACTTGCTAAACACGATTTTTCGGAATCAGAAAAGAAAAATGCGCCACATCGATCGTCACCAGTACATGTCACTGAACACTTTAAACGACTCCTCACTGTCGTCTGCCAAAGGAATCCTGAAGATAACGTTAGGTCTTTAAATGTGTCATCTCTCTCCCATATCATCTGCCGAATCTCTGAAACAGTATGAAAAAAAACGAAATGTCCAACTGACAAATTTAACAATTGATGTAGAATAATAAAAGCATAAATTTACCAAATGTTGTACTTTATACAGTCCAACAATTATCAATTTTGTTCTTTATTCTTCGGTTGTGAGGATTTGAAGTCACATTTGTGGCGGATGATCACTTGTATAGAACACCTGATCATTATCAAATGTATATGTACATGTATATACAAATTATTACTTGACGACGAAATTTATTGAGACTTATTTTTATTATTCCCCGTTTTTTCTTCTCCTAACGGCCATTTTTTTAGAGACTTATACTCAGATTTCCATCAAATTTCGCAAGAAGATGGATTCAAATATCAACAAGATACAATCAGGCCTTGGTGCTGGTTGTCATGGAAACGAAAAAAGAATTAAGAATTGGATACAACTGTACAAAAAAATGACCTGACGTATAGGCAATTGAGTGTTGGTCTCTCAGACTTCAAAATTGCAACTATGGAAATGAAAACTGGCAAATAGGCGGATATCGGTATTTTAAAGCGTTCAGAATTTAAATCTTACTTGGCAGAATGATAGAGCTGGTTTCTATCTCGGAAATCTCATTTGGGAGTTCGTTTGGGAAGCTTTGTATCAGCAGCCTGATACAGATTTCAGTTTTTAATTGGTATCCTTCTTCTTCTTTTTCTTTAGCATCAAAATTTTCCCATAGCAAATATCGGAGACCACTCATTCAATTTTGACAGGAATATAAATACTTTTATTTAGTTTTGCAAGAATGTCTGAAAGCTTCATTAATGGGACCATTGCATTGAAAAAACATTACAAACGCGGGAAAATTGACAAAGTTTTGGACAACTTGTCCGGAGAAAATCTCCTAGACCACTCGTTATATATGAATGAAACTTAGTACAAAGTCAAGTTTTGAGACCACTCGTTATATATGAATGAAACTTTGTACAAAGTCAAGTTGTGAAATAAGTTCTTTGATTTTTTTCGAAATGGCACCGTAGGCATGGAAACGGCAAAATTGCTTGAAGTTGAAAAAATATATTGACAGATTACCCGGATCAGATCTTGAAAACCACTGATCCAATCGTAATCAAACTAAGCACGAATTTACATATCAATGTCTAGTTGTGCAAAAAAGGTCCAAGAATTAACAAAATGCATTTCGTCACGGTTACAATAAAAGGTGGGCAATGAAGTTAACAAAATATTGTTACTCAATTTTGTCTGCAGTAGATCTCAAAGACCGTTTATTCAACCTTAATGAAATTTCAAAGGAAGACAGATTCTAAAATGTAGTTGTGCAAAAAGTCCCAGAATTTCCAAAATAGTACCGTTGCCCAGGAAACGGTAACAAGACGGGTAAACTTACAGAAAATTTATACAAAACAGAAATTTTTAAGTCTTGAATCTTTAACCGTTGTCATGATTGCTGAAAAAGGGCTAGAAAATCAAAACTGCTTGAAATGTTAGAACTGGTTTCTAGTACTGAAGTTTCATTTTGGAGTTTGTTTGGGAGATTTTTTAATCAGTATCTTGATGTAATTATGAACATATATCATGTATTTCTTATTAAATGGTACTACATTTTTTTTTGTCGTCGTACGTCGTTGTTGGAATCAGCATAATTTGTTCGACGTTGATTATCTTTTTTTATTATCATACTGGTCTTTTAGCTTCAGCAGGGTAAATGTGTATTTTGATGGATGCATACTCTTCTCTTCCTAATCCTGATTTATTATGGAGTGTAGGACGACAATGGTCTAATGTTTGGTTATCATTTTTCAATTACCTTTTTTGTATTGCGCTTGTTATTATTTCGACTTCTCTCAGTGTCCCATATTTGTTGTCAAATATTTAAGAAATAATTAACGGTACCCATATATTTATATATTGTTTTTACCACGGGGTGGCACTTTATGGTGTATATTTTACCCAAAGCGTTAGCGAGGGATAAAATTTCACCTTAGAGTGCATACAATGGTAAAAACGATATAATTATATGGGTACCATTAATTATTTCGTTTCTAATGGGACAAATAAGGTAGTTTGAATTTAAAGCAATCTAGGTCATGAATCAATGTTATTTTTACCACGGGTGTGGACTTAAGAAGGACGTCATATTAGAATTGAATATATACACTGTAAATCTAGTACAACTTATTGTATTGAGCTTGGTGTCTCTATAAAGAAACTAAAGGTACCGGAAAATAATGTAACGGATTTTAACAAGATGAAGAAGAACAATAAAAATGTTGTTCAATTGCTTGCATTTGTAGAGACTTTGTCTCATGTGCATTTACTCCATATCGTTTCATTGTTAATTTAATAATTTCACTCACTAATTGCGTCTATCATAGATTCGAACAAAAAAGCATAGATTGTACCAAATTCATATGCAACTATAGTAAAATTAATAGAAATATGTGCTTAGAATACAATGGTGGTACGTTTCCTTTTCCTGGTACCAATTATTTCATTTACAAAATTGTTTTTTCAGTCTATGTTTGTATCATTAACTTGCAAACTGTAATCACTCAAATTAATTTCATTTTAATATTAAAATAATGATCTTGCTATAGTATTCTAATCATTGTTTTCTGAATTAATTCACAGAAGGGAAATGTTATTCTACGTGATGGGTGTTAAAACAAAAGGATCGTTATTCATATCATATTTATAATAATACACGAAGCTGCACTGAATTTGCTTAAAGACTTCTCTTTATAGGTTATATTTACTTCTGTTTGTGATCCATTTTTATGAGACATATTTTTTTCAAACTTTTACCTGGGGACTGTTTGAGGGTTTTCATTAGTTTGTCCAAGGGTTGGAAAATGACATTAAACCATCATATATTTTAACTAGCTGGTCATTCTTACCCTTCCGGAGCACCCGATAACACTCATGGTTTAGGATTTCACATTATTAGTGCTTTACTTTTTGTGGGGTTTGTATTATGTTCGTTTTGTTTAGTCCTCATCATTTGTGTTGCTCTCTGTATATTCTAGATTTATGAAATTTTGCCAAGATATTCATTTGGAAATTATATGTCAACATAGGTATATAGAATATGTGTGAAGGAGAGGAGTAATAATTTGAGGTCATTTTTAGATTTTCTTATAGAAATGTTTTAATTTATTTTTGAATATAAAACATCCAGGAATTTTAAACAAAAACGTATAGACTAAATATTCGAAAAAGAAAATCAATGTTTATTTTGATGATAAAAGAGAAAAATAAATACTAGGACTGTATCAAAAGTTCATTAATTGTTTTTTTTTCTGCAGATGGCGTCTACATATAAAAGAATACAATAAATGCAGAACTTTTTGAACATAGTTACTATAAAATTATAAATTAGATTCTTCATATTTTACGAAAGGATATGGGGTAAATGAACATGAGACCATAACACTTATGATAAGACCAACTGCAATAATTTTAATGAGCTGTATGGCCATTTCGGAAATGAAGGAAATTAATTCCTCATCAGCAGCACTAGAACCCAAACATATGGCCATTTCGACAAACTACAGTGCGGATTTGGAATATGAAACACAAAGATATGTTACAACATTGATAAAAAGTAGTAAATGAAAATCGCCAAATAACATTTACAATCCAATTTCACCAGATATTCAAGGATACAAGTCTCCATGATCATGAACAAAGGCATGTTGATTCAAACGGTTAAGGACATGTAATGGAAAATCGAAGAATTTCCGTGAGTAAATAATATGGGTTTTATTTCATTTAACTGTTAAATGGTGAAATTGTCATTTCTTGCTTACATTGTTTTCATCTGTAATCAACTAATAATTAATTAAGAGATTCTTCCAACAATTTCAAAATTGTATGAAAAAGAAAGGAAATGGGTTAAATGTCAAGGAGACAACATCCCATATCCAGGTTAAAACGACCCAAAACAAAGCATCTAGGGGTTACCGTACGGTCTTCAACACAGTGAGGAACCTCACACCATATAGCAAGCCCTAAATGGCCCCAAAAGGCTAAAACAGTGGATAAATCAATGGAAACAAACCACATCCAAAAACCCAAATATTAAGAAACTAAAATTTTATAAGAAGACACGGACAAGTCAATCACCAACATATTCCTGACTGTATGTTACACTTGTGTTGACGAATGAATTCTCTAATTTCTTAGAATTACTTTATTCTCCCCAACATTTTTAATCCGCATGCATATTTTGTTTTTTTAACGATGTTTGATTTGTTTAACCTTGAAATTGTATAGTAAATTATATAAGAGTTTTAAGTTTTTTCATAATTTACAGGAGAGAATTTAATTGTACTTACCTGAAGTATATGTGTAATCACATAAAGAAATAATCCATACCAAAGTTACTAAAACATAAATTTTGTCAAAGAAATATCTTACAAAGTAAAATGACATTTTGTCCACAAAAACAAATGCTATTCGACATTTATAGAGTAAAATTTATATTGAAATCACAATAAACACTTTATTTTTCACTTAAAACTTTTACATTATGTAAAGTGACTTCCCACTGATTTTAACGATATTTGATGATTGGTTAAAATCACGACAATAAAAGAAAGATCAAAATCGATATTAACAACAGTTGTTGGTTTCAAGTCGATAGTCTTAGACTTCTTTGAAACTGCTTATTAACTGAAACATAACATGAGAGGCTATACCTACATGTGGTCTTCAAAATCATCCCATCCTTTTAGAATTGTTTACTATGTCAACATTCTGGGCAACAGAAATTGTTCAATCTTATATTATTATAAGCTAATTACCATACAAAGCAAAACATTGCAGTCTCATTATTGTAATATTAAAGTAACTTTATTTACGTTTACATTTATATTAACATTACAAAATATTGAATATAAGAAAAATAGTCATGTACTCTGAATTTCGACTCATGTGTACTTTTTCCATGGTTGCAGAGTCGCAAAGATTTATGAATTTCCACAATCCTCTATAACATACCACTGAACAGTTAATATATAAACAATAAAGGGATATGAAGTAAATGCAAATGAGACAATGTCTCTGTCGATGTCCATTTTGACAAGTTATGCATCTTCAGTGCAAATCAAATCAAAACATTTAGAAGACAATAAACCGACACATGTGAATAAAGCTAATAGAAAATAACGAATATGATCTAAATGAAAAGCAAAAATAAGCTAATGACAGATGTATTCATCAGGGAGATACTCTTAGTCTTTTAAACAAGCTTGTCTAAAATTTAGATACTGTAAATGTATAAATTTTTGCGGTTGATAATTTTTTGCGGTTTCTTGAACTGGGACATATTCGCTGGTATCAATTCTCATGGTTTTTAGGAACAACTGATATCTTCCGATTGTTTCTGAGACACTCGCTGGTATCAATTTTTGCGGTCTTTTGTTAACCGCAACAATAGCGAAAATTAGGACACTTCGAAAATTACAACATTTACAGCATTGTAAGTTTCCAAAAAGTACTTACTATAGGGTGAGTAAATACTGTTGTCAAACTGTCCGTTTAATTATTTGTTTATAAATATAGGTTGAAATCTAATCACCGTTGACTTTCGACATATTTGCCTAATTTGGGCCACAATCTGCTTTATTTTACAAAAATATTCAAATTTTCATATTGTCCAGATAACGGTCATGAATATTTTTGAGCATGCGGATGCCGGGAGAACACGTCTTGTTTGTCCACCTTCTCATTGACAATATATGCTTCTTTCAATAACTTTCAGCAATGTTTTCAGTGGCAAAGTATAATTACTTGAGTTTGAATGTTACAATACATAGTGGTTTTTATATAAATTCCCTCTGATAGGTTAAGAATATCTTTTAGGTAATTAACGTTAGATTATCATAATATATGCCATGTCAATTGCTTTTATCCATTGGTCCGATGCCACTGCTGGTGGACTGTTAGTCCCCAAGGGTATTCACTAACCCATTAGCCAGAACCTCGGTACTAACCCTAAAACAGTTTTAATTGGAAACTTGAAATATTTTTTTTCTGAAAATTTTGTTTAAAACTAAGGAGTATCGCCCTCTTGTATCGCTCTGTCCTTTGCTTATTTTGGCTTTTCTGTTTAGATCGTATTGGTAATTTGTTCTCTATCAGCTTCTACACATATTTCGGTTTTATGGATTTCTCAATCTTTTGACTTGATCTGCACAAACAACGGCAGTAGAATACCAAAGCAACAAGGGAAGTAAGTTGTGCAAAAGCTTTTACAGTAACTTCGGTATTGTTATTAATTACCACTGGGCCGATGCCTCTGCTGGTAGATTATTTGTCCCGGATGGTATTCATTAACCAAGTAGCTAGTACTTCGGTGCTGACCCGAAAACCGATTTTTATCTATATTTATGAAAACTTTTGTTAAAGCTACTTGTAGAGTTCTGCCCTAAGCTGATTTGATTTTAGCTTTTCTGTGTAGATCCTATTGAAAACTTGTTCTCTATCAGCTTTTACACATCCTTAGGTGTAAGATTTCCAAATGTTTTGATTTGATCTGCACTGAAGAAACTTGAGATGTCAAAATGGTCATTTACAAAAACTAAATTCACAGTAACTATGGAATTTTTTTATTTATTACCACTGGACCAATGACTCACCTAGTGGACTGTTAGCTGGAGCTGGCCCCAAAAATCGATTTTAATTGGATAATTGAAATTAATTAATTTTTTTTTAAACTAAGTAGTATCTCCCTCTTGCATAGCTCTGTCGTCAGCTGATTTGATTTTGGCTTTTCTGTGTAGATCCTTATTGTAATTTGTTCTCTATCAGCTTTTATACATATTTCGGTTTATTGATTTTCAAAATGTTTTAGCTGATCTACCCTGAAGAGACATAAGTTGTTGAAATGGTCATATGCAGAAGCTAAGTTCACAGTGGCTTCGGAATTTGTTATTTATTTTCAAAATTAGTATACAATTCGCAATAAATTTCCCGACATATCTAAGATGCCGCATGCATAGCAGATGATAACTCTCTCCTTAGCTGTGACATCTTCACACTAGGCACAAATTTTAATATTCAACGATAATAGCAAGTATCTTGACGATTTGAAATCTTACCTGTCGACCATCACGTTAAATATTCAACATCTGTCCATAAGAACTGAAACTAAATAAAACGAGCTTTGATTTTTAACACCTTTTTTCTTGAGCTAACTTTACCGAGTCTGATTAGATACAAAATATACTTTATGGTAAAATGAATGATTTGATTTCACCATTAATAATTCACCTAACTTCACATTCGGGGTAAAAAAAATCAGCTCAAAACTAAATACCGAAGTTACTGTGAATTTATGATTCGTATGTGTCTGTTGCACTGTCGACAACTATTTAGTATACATTACATTAATACTATCAAATACAAACTTTTCATTTGAAAATTAATACCTAAATTTAAGAAGTTTTATATTAGATCTGAAAATTTGGAGTAGAAATATGGTCTGACTGTCAAAAAGTTTATTACCAAGGGAATTTCTCATGTTTGTTTTAAGGAAAAATAGAAGAAAATGTCATAAACTGATAAAAAAGAAACCCCAGAAAAACTCGGATGTTTCCTACATTTTTACACGAATTTGTTAAATTAGCTTTGGGTATCGATAACCTAAAGTATACTGACTTATCCTTGTTATTGCTTATTTTTTTCTCAAATTGACGATTCTTTACAAAACCCTTCGTTTTTCTACCCTAATACAACCTATTGAATAGGCTCCGGGCTTGAGCAGTTAAGGTTAGTGAGGACAGCTGTCACGTGATTAAACCATGAAAATGGCGGGAAAAAATTAAAAATTTTCAGAATGGAATGGAATTCGACAGGAATGTTACTGAGCATGTGTAGAAACGAATTTTGGTTTTAAAAACTTCAAAATGGCGACCGTTGCTATGGGAACAGAAAATGTTGGGAAATTTTCAAATTGCTCCAAAATGACTGAAATTTGAAAGAAAGGTTACTTGGCATGTGTAGATACGAGTTTTGGTCTTTATAATATCAAAGTGTCGGCCGTTGCTATGGAAACGGCAAAATGGCGGGAAAAATTCAAATTCCTTTGTATATGATGAAAAATGGAAATAAACTTGAAATAAGGTGAGAAAAAGGAAAATAATAATAAATTAACACAATAAAAGTGCTGAAAAAGGAAAATACCTTTGATAAAAATGAAATAAAATAGAGGTATAGTTGTGAAAAAAGTAAATTATGTACACGAAGGGATAAGAAAAGTGGAAAAAATGATAGGGTTAAACTTAAAAATTGTGGGAAGAGAGAATTCACCTTAGCTAGAACAATAATGCAGTCTCCCCCTTCTTAACAAATAAACGCAGACGTGATAGAAATACTGCCAGAACAAGGCACTGCTGATTTCCATTTTATAAAGATCACTCCCTATAACTTTGCAAATTTGGTATTTTTGTATTTTGGAACAAGAAAATATGAGAAATATCAACTTTTTCATTTAGTCAACCCCATCCAAAATATTTCTTTATACAGCATAATAGGTCACTCCGGTCAAAACGGTGGCCAATTGGAAGTGCAAACTACTTCCGGCCCCGCATGCGCGCCCCTTTTTCTCTCTATAGGACTCATGTGGGGTCATGTGTCGAACTATCATACAATATATCACAAAATTTAATTTGTAGATGAAACTTTTGTTTTTATGATTAACAGTAGGTAAGAAAGTATCCACTTCCGGTTTGACATGTGTAACCTACAACTTCCTGTTCTAGTCAAGTGAAGACCGTATACAGTCATATGACTCTTTTAGTTTGGTATTTGTGCTACATGTACAGCCGGTGACGTCACTTCCGGTTTTTGTTCCAGTGACGGCAAAATTTTTTGAGGGGAGGAGGGTAATGTTGTCAACTTTGAATACTTGTAGGTCTCTTAAAAGCCCGGTTTGATATACTGTTTTTTTTATATTTTGAAGATATCGTATAAAGGTATATATTTAAGTAAAAAAATGAAATTTTGAATTCGGAAGTTTTTCTGAATTTCACTTTTTATGTCCCTCCAGGGGGCAAAAAGTGATAAAAATCTAACCCCAATGTGCACATAATTGGGAATAACTTAATACCGAAGTTACTGTGAATTTACTTTCTGCATATGCGCATTTCGACAACTTATGTCTCATCAGTGCAGATAAAATCTAAGCGTTTGGAAGACCATAAACTCATAGATGTTTAAAACTGATGGAGAACAAATAACCAATATGATCTAAATGTAAAGCCAAAATATTAGCAAAAATAATTGACAGAAGTGGATGTATTTTTAGAAATACCTTTAAAAGAACAAAGACTTATAATTCAAACACTCTTTTTTCAAAAACAATGTACAGTTGGTTTTTTATATGGTCAAAAGGGGGGTAAATGGGAATTCGGACCATTATTCAGGGTAGGTAACTTTGACCCCATTTATCTCAGAAAAACGCCTGAAAAGGTGGTCCAATATTTATACCAAAGAAAGGGTATATATTCAACAGTAATATATTTAAAAAAATAGCCATTTTGAATTCGGAATTATTTTTAGGGTCAGGTGTCCTCACTAACCTTAAGCATCACGCAGATCTTGGTCCATCTTTCCAAATTATGTTTTGTCTCTAATATAGTGCTCTTGTAGTTGTGTAAGTAGTGTACCGAATATACCAGAAGTTGATTTTATTCGTATTTTCATTATGGGATAGAAAAAATGAGGTTTGGGCGCTGAAAAAACTCCAAAAAAAAACCAAAACAAAAAAAAGACAAAAACAAAAACAACAACTCCGAAAAAAAAGTACATTTCCGTCCTTACGTTCGAATTTGAGTACCAGTCCATCTAAGAATCCGGCAGATGGTATAAGAGTGGTGGCACATGAGTAAAAAAACGCAAACTTTTGAACATAGACATAATTAACAGTAACCTCAAAAACATTGTTTTGACAAAACATATTGTTGTATTTGTGTTTTTGAAATATTATCCTTTGAAATTTGGTAACATTGTACAGGAAAAGGAATTGGAAAATTTCCCCGCCAAATTTTCCACTATATAACCAGTCAAAAAACATCTTTGTACTTTACACGTAGATTAATGTTTTAACATTCAAGGATTTGTTTTAAGGACCAAATAAAGGCATTTAGACCAAACAAGGTTAAGTTCAAAATTTTGTTGTGCCGCTCACTGCCTGACCCTTATCCGGATTAGTACTTAAGAGATTAACATGTATTTTTGTTTATAGAAAAAACTGTATCAGTTTCTTGTTTTTTTTAACTTTTTCTTCAGTTTCCTTAGAATTGATTGTGCAATACGGATATCAGGATGAAGGATGTCGCAAATCAAACATAAAAAAGTGGGTAGCAATTAAACAGTATGACATCTATTTTACTATAGTTATAAAGTTATTATTCTATTAGTACCTTCTAAATAAAACTCATATAATAAAACGATTCGTCATCGTTACAGAAGTTGTCATAAGAACTACTTCCGGTTATTTTGAAATTAACAACCGATTAATGTCATACGTCTCTTGTTTGAGGAAATAGATTCAAAAATAATTGTTACTTTCAAATGTAAAAGATGAATTTATTGTAATTTGCTGTACATGGATCATTGTTCATTGGCTGAAAACAAACCAAGCAGGAATTTATCATGGCTTTTTGAATTATATATCTAAGAAGCAGGAGTTATCCGATAGTCTGTATTAGCACTGTGTGGTTACGTGTAAAGAAGGAAGCGCAGTGATATATGATAGAATTCTTTAATAAAGATATTCCTTTTTTCATCAATAAATTTTCAGGAACCCAATACTATGTAAGCCGTGATTGAATTTAAGAATTTCCTGTTTTTAATGTTGTTTTCTTTAAGAGTAAGGTATAACTATTATTAGATATTATTGGCAATTTTCGATTTTATGTAATGCATGAACTTTGTGTTTGTATTTAACCTTTTAAAATCAGTATAATATATAGTACTTCCCATTACTTTTCACTCAAATAACATAGTACAATCTTATTAAGCGAGCTTAATTCGGGACTTTCAAGTTTTGTGTAATTGAAGGCAGAACTTAGTACCAGTAACCATGATTTCTGACCCATTTAAATAGTTGCTGTTAATTTGGATTTTGCATATGCACATTTCGACAACTTATGTCTTTTCAGTGCAGATAAAATCAAAATATTGGAAATCAGTAAAACAAAATACGTATAAAGACTGATAGAGAACAAATTACCAATAAGATCTAAACAGAAATGCCAAAATCAGCTAAAGACAAAGCTATGCAAGAGGGAGATACTCCTTAGTTTTAAACAAAGTTTTGTTAAATTTAGATGCAAGTTTTGAGATAAAATCGGTTTTCGGGCCTACACCTAAGTACTGGCTACTGGGTTGGTGAATACCCCGGGGACTAACAGTCCACCAGCAGAGGCATCGGCCCAATGGTAATAAATAACATAATACCGAAGTTGCTGTTAATTTGGATTCTGCATATAATCAATTAATGCGGTTATACCCCCTAAAAGAAACTGTGAATGATTTTGACTATTTTGATTTCACTATAACTAATTTCCCTTTTCTTAACATCCCTGAAGCTCCATCATACGGGGTGTTCATTTCTCAACTTGTACGATTCACACGCGTTTGTTCTACCCTTTGACGATTTTAATGAACGTAACCTTACCGTCACAGCCAAACTTTTACAACAGGCTTACAGATTTCATAAGTGGTTGAATACCTTTAAGAAGTTTTATAACATATATGAATATTTAATATTTAAATATGGCGTTACTCGCAAACAGCTTATTACCAAGGCATTTCTAATCCTTGTTTTTACGGTAATGTTGTTAAAAAATGCCAGAAAAAGATAAAAAAAACCCAGAAAAGCTGGGACGTTACTTACATTCTTTACGTGATATGGGGATATTGACAAGATACTCTGCTTGCATCCGTTAAATTAGATTTGAGATCTAGTGACCTGAAAATTTTACATACATACTGATCTCTCACTCTCACTGATACTGTCGATGTCAACTGAAATATGAGATGATTCTTGACCAAATCCTGCGGGAAGTTTTGAGTTTGATTTTTCTTCCGTAGTACGACAGTGTTTAACCAGCAGTGGGCTCCTTTAGCTAGCCGGCAGATTAGCGGCGAGCACCCCTTGACCCATCTTTTAAAATTACGTATTGTCATGTTCTCTCCTTTCAAGATTGTGGTCATGGCGTTAGTAGTCTACCTGTATGGGTTTTATTCGTATATTTAATAAGCTACAGGGAGACGAGACAAATGAAGGGGAGGTTTGGCTGCCCATAAACCGTTTAACCCTACCAGTGGCTTTTGCTAGTGCCGGTTCTAAGGACGGCTGTCCCGAGTTCCTATCGTTGTTTACGTTTGTCTTTTGCCTTATTTGTGATTACCCTGTGTAGTTCCCTAGCAGATCGTGGCATGTAATTATAATTTTCAGCCATTGTAGGCGTTTCCTGTTGTCCCTTATTTCAATTAGGTTGAAGTGTACCTTAACATTCAACACATGACAACTGTTTCACTAGATTGGAATTAATGAAAAACAAATTTTACTCTTAATTCATCAGTAATAGATTGATAAGTGTTTTCATTCCGTTGACTGGATATACTAGTATTGTTTTTTAACAATAAAAGAACTTTATTGGTGACAAACAATTTACACGAATGTTTCGTATTACAAAATGTGAAAAAGTGATATTTGGTACTAACTATGAACAACTTTTAGCAATGGATAAGACACACACACACACATACACACACACACACACACACACACACACACACACACACACACACACAAAAACCCCCAACAACAACAAAAAACCCGGCCCTTTAGTGTCATCGTGTGCTACATACATGTACACGATGTAAAGTCTCATATCAATAAAAAATCTAAGGAACATTTACATTCCATTTATCACGCTGTACTTGAAATTCAAGAGACTACTGATTCACTTCTTTCTACTTCGCTTGTTTATCTTTCGTTAAACATGTGAAATCTAGGTTATATTACAATACTGGTGATTTAAACTTCCCAATCGTGAATTTTTCCTTTCCTAACATCAATGTACTTACCTCTCTGTTCAACTGATTTGTTACATGTAGTTTATACAGTGGTGTTTTGAAGAGATCTATGGTCTCAAACAAAGGCAGTAGAATACCGAAGGAACAAGGATAGCGAAGACCACAAAATTCGAAGTCCAAAGACATGACAAAAACTGGCAACAGAGAAAAACAAAGACAAAACAAGTATGTGAGACAGCTACAATGCACAGAAACAAAAAGATGACATTAAGAACTAAGGCACTCATAGTGTGAACACCCTTCAAAACCGAGAGTGACATCAGATGCTCCGGAAGGGTAAGCATGTCCTGCCCCGTTTACGACACACGTCACACTATCAGTGAGGCATATATTGTTTTGAAAGATCTGTTTGGTAGCGGATTGGTTAATGTCATTTTCTAACCCTTAGACAAAATGTTACTTTTCTAATCCTCAAACAGTACCATGGTAAATCTTTACAGTATTCAAACAATCACAAGGACAAATCGGTAGCACAAACATTACTGACGAAGACAAAACTAAAATTATGCAGTATGAGGGGGGTAATAACAAAATTACCGAACAGAGTTGTCAAGAGCCGAAGTCCATGAAAAAAAGGCAAATCAGGTAGAAACCACCGGAAAAATTGTCGACCGCAATGGTACTGGTACAGGCATTTCAGAAAAAAAGAAATGGTGGGTTAAACCGGTTTTATGGTATGCCAAACCTCCATTGCGGTAATGTCCGGTAGCAACTCAACAGCAATTGCTATTGAAAGGTCGTAGACAGTTAAAAGAAATGATCACCCCAGTACTAAGTAAAAAAAGAATCTCGATACACAAGACAACACGAAAAACTAAAGTACTGACAGTGTGAACTCCCATAAAAACCGGGAGTGACATCAAGTGCTCCGAATGGGTAAGCATGTCCTGCTCCGCTAGCGGCACCCGTCACACTATCAGCGAGTCATTAAAGGGTTGAGTCAAAGCCGGTTATGGCAAATCCATGAAGACGTGAAATCTAGCTGAAAATGTCCGTTTCTAATTGGGACACAGACACGTTATATCTGTCAATGATGTCATGCTGACGGCCATAGAAAAATCTGAAGGGGTGAAAGCAACAAAAGCTAAACAAATCCCTGACTAGGCAATTTTTGGGACAGTGTTTTTGCTCTATTTAAAAAAAAATACTGTATAAACTACATTCTCGACAGTAACGAATCAACTGTGAAATGTATACTCCACAGGCTGGAGAGGTAGGTATATTGCTGCTCAGAAAGGGAAAATTTACAATCATCACGTTTGTCATATAGCTTAGATTTAAAACGTCCATCTTCATCAATGTATATAAAAAGATCTAGGTACGAAGCTGAAACTGCAAAGCCAGGGATATCTCCAGTCGTTGTTTATACTACGAGTACTGAAACATTCTTCATGGCCGTCACCACAACTAAAATATAAATTGTCGGTGTCACAGTTAGAATGAATATATCAGCTACATTTTACATCCTATGTATTTGACGTAACCAAATTAGACTTTACCCTAAATTGACTAATAGGCAGCTACTGTAACGGATGCCGTATACGGAGCAGGACATGTTCATCCTTTGAGAACCTGGTGTCATTATAGGTCCTGACGCGAGTCAACACTGATATTTTAGGCTTGAATGTTATGTTGGTGCTTTTCAAATTTAATGAATGTCCTGTGTCTTTGTCCGTTCAGTTGTCGATTTTGCCATGTGTCGGGACTTAATGCTGTAATATTTTAGTCTTTTTCCCTTTCAGTATTCTACTGTTGTCGGTATATGAAGATTGCAAGTTATGATATTCTATCGTTGTAGTTCATTACAGCACTATATTTGTATGAAAATTTTAATTCATGTTGCAATTTTGCTTCTGTATACATTAGTCAGTATCAACAGTAATATTTTCCCCACTATTTCTTTTCAAAAGCCTGTACCAAGTCGGTTTACAATGTGTCCGGTAGTTTTGCACCCATGCTGTGCTCGTTGCCTTTGAATTTCGCCTCTTTACAATTCTTTTAGGTAATTTTGTTATTACCCCCATTTACAAGCTTGAATATGAACATTTTTATTCGTTCAAAGGAAAATTCAAAACTTAAGTATAAATGTTTGATCAACATATTTTTGTCAACAAGGAAAATGTTTTCGGTCTGCTCAAGTATGATATAACCATACAAATTCTATTTTATATCAACACCCATTTTCAAATATGATTCAATATTTTTCATTTCATAACATGCTGCATTTTATTGTTTATTTAATTATTATTGAATATCATGCAATATTGATTTTCTGCACATAAGTGGAAAATTGGTGTCAGTTCTTATAATTTTCAATCAAATTTGATAAGATATGATTATAATTACAAATTATTTTCTGTTAAAAACAGTGTTTTGTGTATGTTTCAGTACTTGATAATCTCTGCAGATTAGCGTATCGGTGATGTATATCAGTTAACAGAAGTAATTATCCAGAGTAACTTTTGCTGGAAGTAATTGAAAAGCGAGATAAGAAGTCTGTCACAGACAATATCATTGTCAATGCCACTGTGGGCATGTAATATCATACTTATTTCACACTATTCATTCGGCTTCTCCGGAAACACGCAAATTATATCAAGTTACTAAACTTACGAATTTATCCGAACATATAGCCCAAGACATATTTAGGTCTAATGACTGCAGTAGTGAAGATACTGTTGTATTTCTTTTGAACATAATTTACAAACATCCGTAAGCGTTGCGAAAAATAGTATAGGACATATCATTTTGACGTTTTATAGTGTAGTTTGGCCACACAATGTGGACTCTTAACAAACCTAATAATAGTAACGGAGCTATCCGCCCAAAGCCGAAAATCCTTGTTTTCGCTTAAACTCGAAAACCGTTACAGATTGGTGATAAAAGTCAAAGAGAAAAATATATTTCAAGTGAAAGTTTCGTTACTTGTAATTGTAAAGTAACGGTATGTCCTTGGACCTGCAGCATTGACGAATTTCCAATTTCATTTTATGAATGAATTGCCCCGATTGACCTGGGGTCAATCGGAGAAAATTGCGTCACGTAACATTGTGACGTCCGAAAATTTATATTGTGACGTCAAAATTTTCCGGGAAAATTCACCAATTGGAAACTCGTCTATTAGTCACACATATATGTAAGTGATATTTAGTCATTGAACAATGCCAGGGTCAAAGGTTATTTGCTACCTTTATCTGTGACAACTTCCCTACCTCAATATTATAGATTATCGAACAGAGAGTACAATTTATTAAAAAATTAATGGAAAAATACCGAAGGAACAAAGGAGTGGTAGTTACAAAAATCGAAGTCCAAAGACATGGCCAAAACGAGGACACCGAAAACAATGACGTTAGACGCAGAAAACAATAACGTTAGACAGATACAAAGCACAGAAATAAAATTCACACAATTCAAAACCAAGGCACTCACAGTGTGAACTTCGGTGAAACTGAGAGTGACGTCAGGTACTCCGGAAGGGTAAGCATGTCCTGTTCTATTAACAGCACCCGTCACACTGTGAGTGGGTCAATCTAGCCAAATGTCAAAATATGTGTTGCGAAACAGTTCTCAAGGTCAATAACAAACTAACGAGATGCATGAGCATGTGAGCTGTTAAATGTGGTGAATTTAAAATCTAGAATATAACATCAAGTTACAAAAAAACACATAGCAAATTGTCGATATATTTCGGCCGAACTTTTTATTGTTTCTACTCTTATTTTGTCATGTATGTATGTATTTTTTGCATCTTGGTAAATGTCAAAATCGGTAGTCAAATCCAGGAAGACGTGAAATCTAGCTGAAAATGTCCACTTTCATTTGGGATACTGACACGTCATATCTTTCATTGGTGTTATGATGACGGCCATAGAATTTCTTTAGGGTTAAAATTAACATAGGTTGAACAAATCCATGACTTAACAGCTTTGGGACAGTGTTTTTTCTCTTTTCAGAACTACACGCTCGACAGTAACGAATCAACTGTGAAATGTACACTCCATTGGCTGGAGAGGTAGGTATACTGCTGCTAAGAAAGGGAAAGTTCACAATTGGAAAATTACAATCATCACGCTTGTCATATAACTTAAATTTCAAACGTCAACCTTCGTCAATATACAACAAAAAATCGAGGTACGAAGCTGAAGAGGTTTTTCCATAATTGCGTGAGGGAATTTTCGTATGGGTGTCCATGACTAATATGACTAATCCATGTGCCCTAAATAGCCAATTCAGATGACCAAAATCATCTGCAGTCATCCAAAGAAAACCAAACGACTGCTAATGTTAACAATGGAAAGGTTTTTTGGCAACACCGTCACTATTCGACTCACAAAATGGATTTCTATATTTAATATTACTGATTATTCGGATTTCGTTTGGTTTTATGCATTTTAAACATTTTTTGAAATTATGGATTTCCTTTATTTGGGTTCTAGTGCTGCTGATGAAGAATTAATTTCCGAAATGGCCATACAGCTCATTATGATTATTGCAGTTGGAGTTAACATATGTGTTATGGTCTCATGTTCATTTACTCCATATCCTTTCGTAAAATATTTGAAAGAAACTTACACACCATATTTCAGCGGCAGCACTCAGCTCATTTAAATAGATGTCAATGTCCTACTTAAGCGATCACGTAACATGTCATCTATTCAGCCAATTCGAGGCTTTCGAGTAAAAAAAATATGAATGGAATATAAAGGGCATTATTAATTCTATCAAACCGAATGCACCCGATGAATGAGTTTCTGGTTTTCGGCTTATATCCCGAAGACAGCCATAGTTAGCTGATAACATATACGAGAAAATTTTAAAAATGTTTATCCATATTTATTCTTTTAAGACGGAAGACTTTGAAGAACTTGAAAAGAGTTATTTCCATGATTTGTTATAAATTTGCATTTTAGTTTGTTCCGAAACCATAATAGATGGTGAATGAAGTGTATTATTTCTAATTTTGAGAAAATGTCAAAGGGCTACATGTTTTGATGCAAAACAAAAGTTGTCCGGAGAACCCAGAAAGAGTAATTTCCCTTTATTTGTTACAAATTTAGACAAATCTTGAAAACTGCGACAGGTGGTTGATAAAATAGTTTGTTGGCTTAAATGTAGAGAATTGTTTTAGCTTCATTTGAGGTGGGAAGTTTTAAGCCGTCTGAAGACTCAGAAAAAAGTTATTGCGACTGATAAGTTTTGAAATTTGGACTTTGGCTATATCCACGAAATGGTAAAAAATACAATAATGTAAAGTTTGTCAAAGACTTCATGTTTTGTACAGACGGCGAAGGTGTCCGATGACCCCTTCAAGATATATTCTCACTTATATGCTAAATGTTTGGGTCTTCGCTTATATTGCCTCATTCATCTCGAAAACCGCAAAAATGGCAGAAGAAATATACTTGCAAAATGCTCAGTAGGGCCTATAACACAGGGTATAAATTCTAACATTAAATGTGGTTGGATTCGAAAAAAAAACCAGAATTGGTTGGCGTTGTTATAAATTGAATCAAGAGAGTTTACTGATTTATTAGTTTAATATTTGTCCATTCCGAAGTCACATGTTAGGAGAGAACTATGACACTATACTAATATTTTAATTGACCATATGGTCTGAAATAGATATGTCAGGTATGGAAAGTCTCTATTAATATTCTGTTTGAAATATATGGAGTACCACAAATGTAACCTGGTATGAAAAAATTTCTTCTATTTCAATTTTGTTCTGTTTGGGTGATATGCACTAAAACAGATTTTTGTGGTTTGTAAAATGTATTTTTCGCTATTCTGCTTGAGTAACATAGACTATACTAAATGTGCTGGATACGAAAAATCTATTTTGTATATTCTTTGTGAACAATATGAACTCAAACCAATACATGTATGCAAGTTATGAAAAACCACTGTTTTCATGTTTTATTTAAGTAATATAGACTTCAGCAATTGTGAAGGTTGTAAAAAATCTTTATTTTCATGTTCTTTTTGTGTGATATTCTCTCTGGTTTGTAAAATGTCTTTTTTTCCATGTTCTTTTTGATTACTATGGACTATTTCAAATGTGTGCAGGACATGGAAATTCTAAATTTCCAATGTTGTGTGTGAGCAAAATGGACCAATACAATCATTCTTGTATGCAACACCTTTCAATGTGTTATTTTGGTGATATGAACTGAAATGTCCCAGCCACTTCAAATCTCTAATTCAATTATCTGTTTGGGTAATATAGACAAATACAAAAGTACAAGGTCTGAAAATCTCTTTTCATGTTCTGTTGTGGAAGTATGCACTGCAAAAAATGTGATGGGTATAAAAATATCTTTTCCTTGTTCTATTTTCGTAATATTGAATTAAACATATAATTGTTTGGTTTGTTTACGTTTTATTTAGGTCATATAGACTAAAACAATTGTGATGGTATGAGAAACTTCTTTTCAATGTTGACTTAAGCAGCAGTGCAAAAATCTTGATTTTTATGCTGTATTTGGACAGTATGATCTGAAACAAATTTGTTAGGAAAGGAACATTTCTGTATTCATATATCTAAAACAAAGGCATTGGGTATGAAAAAATCTGTTTTTTATGTTGATTTGGTGAACTAATAAATGTGTAGGATATCGAAAATGTCTATTTCCATGTCGACAACTTAATTTTGAAATTCCCTGGTCTAAAACTGCGAAATTCAAAATGATAAAGTGACCTTATCCAGATGTTAACCATTCTGCTGGTCATGTGCACTTCAAAACGGTCACAAACTCCCATCTGTTAGACACTGTTGGACTCCTTATTTATAGAATTAAAATACATAAGAAAAATTGTCAGTGACAAAAGTTGAAAAGCCAAATGGGCAACATAATTTTGCTCTCAACATTTTTTATTAGTTTATCTTAAAGTTTGAATTGCCGTTGCCGTTTCTTTGTCTCATTGGCTAAAACTATTAGTTTTAGATACCTATAAATAATTGGCACTAATGAGGGTATATTTACATCTGATAAAAAATCTTAAACGTCGAAGTGAGTCCTTCGAAAACGCTTGGATATGGTGCAGTGTTTAAAACATGTTAAAGTTATTTAAATACATGTACTCGTAGACGCAAAAATATGTTTAAATAATCTGTATGAATTATTGAAAAGGGAAAATCTAGATCAGTTGAATGACTTTCTTTATAATATTACCAAGAATCTATAATAAATAAGTCGATCCATACTTACCAATCATCGATGTTCTCGATAACCCATGCACACCTCCGCGAGTGTACCCTGGTACGATGGTACGATGGTGAAAAGTGAGCAGCTGCACCATTGAAAGCATAGACTGAATCTTCGTCTTTCGGGGTCAAGGCATGCAAATATAGGAATTGAGTTCTTCGGCAACCTTCCACCATTATATTCAATAAAGGGTGATGTCATTGAAAGGCTTTAATGGTATTGAATGTATTCATCACCAATCATTATTATAACTGTCAACTGACAATTACTGTGTTTCGCTGCTTGACTTTTGTATATTTATAAAACGAACTGATAGAGTTTCAACAAAAGCCTTAATCCTACCATTTATTTGTAAGGTTTGTCCCATGTACGTTTGCTTCTTATCCTTTCTTTAGTTCGCACGGATTCTGTAATAGTAAAAGTATGTTTCGGAGTAATTAATTGAATTAAAGTGATTCGTAATCCAATTAATTACTCTGAAACATACTTAAGTAACTTAAAGACCAATAGAAAGAAAGGATCAAAGCTCCGATGGAGCTGAATCTCGAAGCCCCGAAAATCTACACGTGGCAAAACTTCGTAATCATCCAAAGAACTGCTGCATACGTCTGCATGTATTAAGTTATTCCGTAATACGTGAAAATAAT
>MJUU01049397.1:90572-104031 GCA_002080025.1 Modiolus philippinarum
GGATTGTGTTATTTCGCATATCGACACTGTCACAGGTAAACAATGTTATTTTCATCATTGACAAATCACTGCGCGACAGGTTCGTTGATCCGAGACGTAATATAAAAAAAACGAGTAATTTGATAAACATGCATATAGTTTTCAATTTAAGATAACAACACCGTATTCAACTCAAGAAAATTAAGAAATATAACTTAAAAACACAATCTATATGATTTTGAAAGAAACTTGCGCACTATATTTTATCGGAAGCACGAAGGGCTGTTAATAGGCTTGAAGCCTCACGTGATTTTTTCTTGTCATATTAACATCTCTCCAGTCATTTCTTGGCTTCGAGATAAAAATTATATTTGATGAAAATAAATACTGACATCCCGCCATTTAAATAGAATCTACTATGCATGTTTATTCATCACTTAATTAAGGCTACATATATCGATTAGTTTATAAATGTATTCTTGTTCTACAAACGGAAAGGTTTTCTTTTATAATGATTTTGTATCAGATATTTAGGAAAAAGAAGGGAAACGGGGAATGTGTCAAAGAGACAACGACCCAAAGGGGAGTAATAACAACTCAAAGCCACCATAAGATCTTCAATGAACGGTGAGGAAACCCCACACCCAACGGCAGGTCGGAGTTGGCCCCTAAATAAAGAGTAATCAAGTTCAGCGAAATAAACATCATCCTAGACTCCCATAGACATAAAGTGAACTAACTAGAAAACAGACAAGGAGACACAAAGGCTTAATAAATTTCCTGACTTAGGACAGGCGCAAACCTGCTGTGGCGGGGTTAAACTAGTTTTATTGGATCCAAACCTTCCCCCCATAGCCAATTTGTTTACTTTTATTATATAAATACCGATTAGATTGTATTTTAGATGTGCTTTCGATCTGTTGTCATTTTAGATATATCTGAGATGGGATGTTGTCTCCTTGACATTTACCATATTTCCTTTCTTTTTCATACCTATTACACTTATTTGAGCTGCGATATGGCGTTCCGGAAGGTTATGTTCTCGGACCTAAACTCTATTGTGTTTTTTTCGAAACCAGTCGGGGAAATTTGTGGGCGACACAACATGTCACATTATTGCACGCAAGTATATCTCATTGTGAAGCCGATGGATGATTCGACAATCATATCGCAGCGTCTGGAACTCTGTTTAGCTGACATAAGTATCTGGGTGTGTTCAAACATGCTAAAACTAAATGAAGAAAAAACTGAACTTATACTATTTGCGCCTAGACATCGAGTGAAGGATCTTTCGAATTTCGCTCTCCGTATCGGTGGAAACATTGTAAATAGTGCTCAATGTGTAAAAGACTTGGGATTCTATTTCGATTATACGTTATCAATGACGAAGCAAATTAGTGCGACAGTAAAGTCGTGCTTTCTCCAGATTAGAAACATTGGACGATATATCACAGAACACTCGTGTAAAACATTGGTATGCTTGCTTTATATAATATCTAGTGACATCGAGAATTGATTACGGCTACGCTTTATTACATGGACTTCCACAGTCTGAAACTAATAGACTGCAAAGAGTACAAAATGTTGCAGCAACAATTGTATCGCGAACATGGAAAAAGATCACATTACACCAGTGCTTAAATCTCTACATTGGCTCACGATATCTTACCGTTGCCAATACAAACTCTTCCTTTATGTTTTCAAATCTCTTACAGAAAGGGCGCCAGTATATTTGAAAGAACTTATACAACTTTATAAGCGGTCTAGACCCTTACGACCACATCACAAATCTTTACTTGTAACACCGAACTATCGCACCAAAATATATGGGGAGAGGCGATTCGATCGATCGGCAGCTTTATTATGGAATGATTTGCCAGATGATATGCGTGACACGAACTTGTCCATTTGTGTTTTCAAAAAGAGACTTAAGGTAGTAGACCTAGGTTAAGGGACATAACTCTTAAAAATCACAGGTGAGTTTGTTGAAATCATTTTCATAAACAATTCTAAGCCTCTGAGTAACATAGATGATTTTTTATTCTTTTTCACGTCAATGCTTAAAAAGCATTGATGAAACTAACTATTTCAAACGTCTTACTGATTTAAAGAGTTATCTCCCTTAACCTAGGTCTACTACCTTAAAACCTATCTTTTTAAGAAAGCTTTTCCAGTTGCTTAGACCTGTGATACTGTTATTATTAACTGTGATTCATTTTCAAATCTTACCATGCACATTTTTCGTTTCATTTTTTATTCTTTTGACTGTGATACATGTTTTTTTTTCTTACATTGACAATGATACCTTTTATGAGGTTTCGGTAATTTTTTTCTTAAATTATTTTTTAAGCAATTTTTATCACGTTTTGAATTAAATCTTTTTTATTAATATAACAAAAATTCTCAAGTTCGTAAATTTTTATGGGAGACTGACTTTTTATAGATAGGCAATTGTGTTATTGCATTTTAATGTGTGTGTTTTAAGTATTGTATTATGTTTGTATGTACAGCGCTTTGAGTATTGTAAATAGAGAAAGCGCTTTATAAATATTGTAATAATAATAATAATAATTTGTCAAGTACTACTGGAAGCCGCGAGGTTTTATCAACCGGTATGTCGTTTGATCACCTTGGTATTATAGAAAGGTAAAGTAAGTTCGATCCTTGGAACTGGAAATTTTTAACTACATGAAACTTCTAATATTTTGCTGAAACTTAACAGAAGGTCAAAGTTAAGTAAACGACAAATGAATGAATATGCATAAAACTTAATGAGGTGGAAGGTTTTAATTTGAGGTAACTAGTTCGGGGTATGTACATAATTTGAAGTAAATTATCAGTTAAAGTGCTTCAAAATCGAGAGAATCAAATAGATGGGAAAGTCAAAGACACATTTAAGAATTTAAGTGTCTTGAACAACAAAAGAAATGATCATAACATGTCTTTAAAGTTTTTAAGGTGTTCTAACATAGGTAACTGCGTAATTTACTCAAGCCTGAACTGTCTAGAAAGATAAATATATATCAGTACTAAACCAAAATACAGATAAAAATGTTCCAAAGTTATGTGTTCGTACTGCGACGTCTGGGAACAATGAAATTCTGAAATACAAATGTAGAGAAGTAGATAATTTACTCAAACATGAACTGCCTTGGGGTAAAAACATATCAATACCAAAACACTTACACAGATGAAAATACCTCATAGTAGACTGTCACTAGTGCAACATTCGAGAACAATTTCTGATTTTTTTTTAATGACGAAATGCTTAGCAGCATTATTTATGTCAACTAGGCAAATGCTGTGTCATTATATGGCTTTCCGAATACATCGGCAAATGAAAACCGAAGCAAAAACAGAGAAGGGGAAATTTTAAAAACATGGAAATTCAACTATAAATGGAGATATGACAAAACAACAAAAAAAGATTTAGGAGTAACAATCAGCCTAAAGTACCAAGTAAAGATTGAGTAATGAAATTAAATAGAATAATTTCCACATATTCAACTCTATAACTTTTGTCTGAAGCAAAGATAAAAATGACCTTTTTAGCTCACCAAAGGGTCAGTGTGAGCTATTGCAATCACTTGGCGTCCGTCGTCCGTCCGTCTGTTAACTTTTCACATTTTCATCTTTTCCTCTGAAACCACTGAAGCAAATTTAACCAAACTTTACAGGAATGATATACTACAGGTCCTTTACAAAGATTGCTCATTTGGTTCCGATCCGATAAAAACATGGCCGCCAGCGCGAAACTTAGGTTTAACATTGGACCCTATGGGAAAAATCACATTTTCATCTTCTCCTCTTAAACCATTGATGCAAATTCAATCAAACTTTACAGGAATGATGTACTAAAGGTCATTAACAAAGATTGTTCATTTGGTTCCGATCCGATAAAAAACATGGCCACCGGCACCGAACTTAGTTTAACATTGGACCCTATGGGAAAATCACATTTTCATATTCTCCTCTGAATTCATTGAAGCAAATTCAACCAAACTTAACAGGAATGATGTACTAAAGGTCCTTAACAAAGATTCCTCATTTTGTTCTGATCCGATAAAAAACATGGCCGCCGGCACCGAACATAGTTTAACATTGGACCTTATGGGAAAATCACATTTTGATCTTCTCCTTTGAAACCACTGAAGCAAATCCAACCAAACTATAAAGGAATGATGTACTAAAGGTCTTTTTCAAAGATAGCTCATTTCTTTCCGACCCGATAAAAAACATGGCCGCCAGCGCGGAACTTAGGTTTAACATTGGTCCCTATGGGAAAATCACATTTTCATCTTCTCCTCTGAAACCACTGAAGCAAATTCAATCAAACTTTGCAGGAATGATGAACTAAAGATCATTAATAAAGATTGCTCATTTTGATCCAATCCGACAAAGAACATGGCCGCTGGCACCGAACTTAGTTTAACATTATACCCTATGGGAAAAATCACATTTTCATATTCTGCTCTGAAACCACTGAAGCAAATTCAATCAAACTTTACAGGAATGATGTACTAAAGGTCCTTAACAAAGATTGCCCATTTTGTTCTGATCCGACTAAAAAACATGGCCGCTGGCACCGAACTTACATGTAGTTTAACATTGGACCCTATGGGAAAATCACATTTTCATATTCTCCTCTGAAACCACTGAAGCAAACCCAACCAAACTTTACAGGAATGATGTACTAAAGGTCCTTAACAAAGATTGCTCAATTTGTTCTGATCGGATGAACTTGGGTTTTACATTGGACCCTATGGGAAAATCACATTTTCCTCTTCTTCTCTGAAATCACTGAAGCAAATTCAACCGAACTTTACAGGAATGATGTACTAAAGGTCCATAACAAAGATTGCTCATAACAATTCGATAAAAAACGTGACCACCAGGGCCGAACCTAGTTTAACATTGGACCCTATGGGAAAATCACATTTTCATTTTCGTCCTCTCCTCTTAAACCACTGAGGCAAATTCAACCAAAAAGAAAGTTTAAGTAACCTTGCAAAAATTACTCATTTCAATAGGTGCCAATGGATGACATAGCCATACATTAGAACCCATTGGTAAAAAACACAGTTTTTTGTCATTCATGGCATAGTAGCATTTTGTCAGCTCAGTCTCTGAGCCTCTAGTTTAGATAAGTCTTGGCACGGACATACGGGTAGTGGGAGTAAATTGGTAAGATTTATTAGCTTTGATTTATATACAATGCAATAAGCCGAAACAGAAAAAAAAATGCGTTAAATGCAGCAAAATGAACGCAGTTGCAATTTTAAGACTTTTCTTATGAAGACTATATACGTCATATATTAATACACACTGTTTGATCTCGGTGTAAAAGTTGTGCATGCCACAGTCATCAAAAATCCTATTACAAACATTAATGTCATTTTCCTTCAGTTCTATCGTTAACGTAGAATCCGTTCCCCTCATTTAGTCCATACGTCGGCTATAGCTTAATTGTGTTCAAAGTAATGTATTTTTGGATGATAATTCAAAGCAGAAATATATTTCCGAAGATCACGGATGAGAAAACTGAAAAATGAATTAAACATAAAAAGATATCATGTTAAAATTTATTGGGTTTCATGCGGAAATTGACAATTTGAATTCATACAGCAGATAATTTTATATTAGATGTCATACATTGCTAATTAATTTCATTCTGATTTGAAGATATTGATTTAAAGTGGCAAATAATCGAGGGTGAAATGGACCTCGTCATCTTGTCTCGTGTCATGCTGCTTTAAATAATGCACGATAAAAGCTATCGCTATTTTCTTGGATTCATATCAGTGTTCCAGTGCAATGGAAACAGTGTTAGTTTGTAAAGAGTCACTGTTAGGTTTTTTTTTATCTTTGTAACTACCCCGTTATTCTGTTTCATTCGATACGATATAACTGATAAAACGAAATAACAATTACTAAGTTTACGTCAATGTAGTTCACAATTTTGAAATTTGAGTTGTAGGGAGTTCAATTCAGTTAGAAATGTAGTATATATTTATATATACAAGAATGTATAATCATTAAACACTTACTAGTATCTCTCTAACTTTTCACTTTATGTAGATTAATATATAGTTACCTGTTCCGAACAAGTACTTCTCCGAAACCTGGTACAGTGACTTCAAGATGAAGAACAACAGTTCTATAAAAACGTTGTCGTATCGTTTGGTTTTACCATGTATTTGTCTTATGTGCATTCACACCAAATCCTTTCATTAAAGATATATTCGTTCTCCAATTGCTCTTTGGAATATTCCTTTTAACGTTTTCCGATCAATTCTACTACATTCTAGTATTGTAACCTGTTCCATATGATATATTCTACACTAAAACTCTCACAAGTTGAAGCCAACGCCGGGAATGGAATAACCTGAAGTGTGTATCATTTATGGTAAGTTTTTTGAACATGTTGAACAATTTGAATTGTGATAATTTGGCCATTGATTATATATGAAAGAAAACGGTAAATAAATGAAACTCTACAAGAAATATAAGTCATCCAAATGGCTATTCGAATGACTCAGAATAAACGAGCCTTTTCGGAATTTATATGTATTTTTTCACATTCCATAAAAGTTTCCGAATTAAACTGAAACAAAATTTCATATAACAGTTCACTTTATGTATCTTATTTTTGTTTTGTCTTATTGTTTGTTTTTGTTAACTTATTTGCAATCAATATAGATTGTGTATGTCTTTTATCCTCTTTTGGCATTTTCGTGTCTAAGTGGTAATTTACTTGTCCTTACTAATCCCTTTGCTGGTGAAGTGGTTTCACCTACATATGACCGTAATCTAAAGTATGCATAAATCTACGGATACTTACTCGTACAGTGTTCTGTCCTTACATGAAGTTGGTACGTCTTTGGTTATTATGTTTTTAGTTTCTTTATTTTAATTTAATCGTCTTTAGGTTGTAGAATATTTTGATCTTTTACTTGCCGGGAGAAACTAAAAAAATTACTACAGTTTCCTTATTTCGTTATATCTCATATGTATAACCGAAAACATCGTAAGTCATGAATTACCCACATGTTAGGTATTCTGAAGTTTTTAAACTCCATAACGACGTAGATAAAAGATCCATTTTATAATAATATATTTATTCACCTTTGTAAAAATATATATAATACTGATCACACAAGTGAGATATATTCAAGTAGGGATAAGACTGAGGATAAGATGTCGGACATACCAAAAACTTGCAAAAAAATCGTTGCAATCAAACAGGGATCAGATTTCCGAGAAGTGACCAATGTGGTTGAATGTCCTACCCCTGTACCAGGACCAGGACAAGTACTTGTTAGGAACAGGTAACTATACATTAACCTACATGTACATTAAATATATATTATCTATCAGACGAAAATTTGAAAAATGAAAGTATTCTCGTATATATTTTTAAATATTCATTTGTCACTGTATGTCAAAAAAGAAATATGATATAATTTTTTTGTTAAAACTGTACAAAACGATCAATAGTGCATGATTTTTCTGTACATTTAAATCTAATCAGAACTTGTATATGTAATAAACGATGATTATATCATAATATGCAATGTATTGAAGTTTCATCGACATATACTTCAATCAATAGGAAATCTGTAGAATTTTGAAGATCTTTGAAGGGGGTGCATGATGTTGGGGAAAAAATGGACGATGCTTTAATTTTAAATAATCCTGAAAATACTTCATTTTTCAAATTTATTTACATTTTTAGTAGTCGTGTTAAAATTACGGATACACGAGTACTTTAAAACTATTTGTTTTCTTTGGATGTAAAGATTTGCGTGCTCCCTTTTTGACCCTTGAATCCACCACTGATTTTAGCACTATTTAGAATAAGCTCTGCAGCGATATGGAGAAAATGCATATGAGACAAATTCTGTACAAATATGTGGTAAAACACCATGTTGAGACAGAATTGGTAATGTAAAATGTTTTTTTTTTTTCGACTTGGAGCAAATTTTATAAATATATAAGGAAATTGCTTGGCTGTTGACACTCCTAGACAGTGATACGATTTTGAACAATTTTGAGGAGGCTCAATCCTGATGTTGTTTATAACAAGAATTTTAATTGATTAAGTATTGTAGACTAAATAAAATGGTCAAAAGAAATATATAGGTCTGTGTGCTTTTAACGGAGATGCAAGTCATTAAAAAAATTGGCGGGAAATGGATGTCTCTGGATTTTCCCTTGGTTTAATATCATTGCCATTTGTTGTCTAAAAGCTATGAACTTATATCAAGGATTTAATGAAAACTTGTCAGGTGTCTTAATTTGAGCTACGGAAGACATTCATGAAATAAAAAGTTGGGATCTGTGTGCAAAATTCTTTAAGCCATTGAACTGGACAAAACCAGAGGAGTTTCGAAATCTGACACAAATTCAAAAATGTGATGAGTGAGCCACCTTAATACATTGGACAGCGATGAGATGTTGATCGAAGGAGCATTTTTGAAGTCTTCATGAATGTCAGTTGTCTGCACAACAGTTAATAGGCCTTTCCCTGATATTTGCGCAATGGTCATTAATTTCGACGATAATTGCCAGTCACCATCACTCTGTGGTATTCTTCGGTACTGATTGGCAAACGTGCAATGACTGGAATAAAATATTGTAGAATAATTAATATGACTACCTCTACACCAATCCAAAAAGTTCATTTTAACTGATTTGAAATAAGGATTAGTTAGTTACAGATAGGTGTAGACGCAACGTTCCAAAAAGTGCACTTCGCGTTCTCTTAGCTGACCCGAAGTTCACTTTCTTGGAATAGGAAGCTATTCCATGACAGCTATTTTCGCGTTCAATAGTGAACTTCAAGTGCAATTGAAAGCTGTCGCTACCTAAAACGAGGTTGTCCAAATAAGATCGCATTTTTTGCGAGAGCTGATGTAATAAAATATATTTCCACGTTGGGTAAACAAGTGCGACACAAATGTTTTCTTACCAATATTAAATAAAATTAAACATTCTAAATATTATTTTCCCCATCGAAAATTAAAAACATACGTGTAGAATCGTATTAACATGCAGTAACTATTCCAGACAAATTAAAAGAGTTCTTCGCTTCATATTAAATTTGATCGAATACATGTAAATTTGGAGACATATATCGTTTCTTCGGTAGGGGAATTGGATTATTATACATTCATTACATTGTAATCATCGACAATATTCGAAACAAAATTTTGGGTGTCTCAATGGGGTTCCTTTCTCGAACGAACCCGAGACAAATAATTATGTCTCTCGGAGTTTTTTTCTTCATTTCCCATTTCAAACACACGAAAATATGTAACAAAGACTTCATTTCACGGGGTTAATTTTCAATGGTTCACGCTCGCCGACTTATCCCGTTTTGAAGTCCATTTTCCCATATCTTTTTACAACGATGCCATACCTTCTCGCTGAAAAGGCAAATACCGCTACCCGTTTATACCCGTTTGAATACCTTGTTTGTGGTAGATTTTAAAATATACACACTGTCAGTTTTTTGTTTTTTTATTCGTATTTTTTTCTAAATATTTTACTTTATCATATCTTTTCAAGAAAGTTTTAAACCTTGCAATATTGCCTTTCATCCATCTTTGTAAAGTCGGGGTTTTATTGTGCAGCTTAAACTAAATCTTAACAAATGACCAAAATAATTAATTTTTTCTAAATATTTTACTTCATCATATCCTTTCCAAGAAGTTTTATATGTTGTGATATTGCTTTTCATCTATCTTTACATAAATATGGTGGAAAAACTCAGGTGTTTTATTGTGCAGCTTAAACTAAATCCTTAAATTTTGTTAAGAAATAACATATTAGTTCAATTTCTTCTAGATGAAGATTCAACTCTAAGATTCAATTTTCTACAAAAACTGGGAAATTAAAAGTCATCCATTCATATGACTTATATCAAATTTTTATTAAAGTTCCCCGTACCGTTTTTTCACAATGCTAGGAAAACTTCACAAAAAGTTTTAAAATTCCTTAATTCTGAACTTCAATTACCTCCCTTTGCAAAAATCTGACTTCCATTCTATTTTAATATTTTTGAGATGCCTTTCAAAACCTAGGTATTTTAATTTCGGCACTTTGAAGTATGCAGTTTCACGATAACACGTTTTTTTTATTTCTATTTATAATATATTTTATTTTTTTTATTCATACCAATCAAAACAAGTAATTTGTACAGAAAAGGGAGTTATCTCCCCCTACCCAAGGTCTTAATAACCATTGAACTTGCATGCCCAAAATCGAAAATCTATGATTATTTCTTCATTTTTGATCCATAGAACGTGTATTATATTTGTAAAAAAATGTTTATATGATTGTTATTGTTAATTTATCTTTTATTGTTTAGATTTTTAGGAATTAATGCATCTGACGTCAATTTCACTGCTGGAAAATATGATCCTAATCAAAAGCCTCCATTTGATTGTGGGTTTGAGGTATGTTGATTTTTTGTACAATCGTTTATAGACTAGTGAAATGTATACACGTATTTTTCAAGATACCAGCTTTTACCTGTGATTTCTAGATACAAAAATAATGAAGTTGCATAATAAACAGTAAAATTCTTCATGGTGTACATATGTTTCAAGGAGTAACCTCTCATCAGCAGCATATGAATCAAATGATACGGAAAGCCATAACCCAAAATTAGTCAAAAAGAAGTATTCATTACCAAAAATATCGAAATAGGAGACCCAATCCAGTACCAAGGGCATCCACCGAGTGCAATACACGGAATGAATCCTCAGTATTTTTAAGGGGTCGAGTTTGGATAAAAACAGTAAAATTCTATAAAACGCAAGGTAATTTTTTCAAGTCAGACAAGTCTGACTATCGGGCTGGTGAATACCCTCGGGTACCTCTGGGCGACCAGCAGTGGCATCGTCACAATGGTTTCAAAATACAATAATACCGAAGTTGCATAATAAACAGTAAATTTTGTTAACCTCTCATCAGCAGCAATAGAATCAAATAATATGGAAAGCCATAATCCAAAAGTAGTCAAAAAGAAGCTGTCTCGTATCATATTTGCCACGTTCCCTATCTTTTTTCTCGCGTCGAAAGAACAAAGACGTCTGAAGAAAAGCCAAATATTTATGTCAACACTTTGAGTCAGAATGATTATTCGAAATATACGCACACAAAGTAAGATGAAGTATGAAATATGTTGCGACACCCATCAATTCATAAACTGTAGACATTTAAATCCTGATATGCAGTCTTGAGTGTCACTTCTATTATAAAGCAAATTTTATTGCATTTAATGTTTAATTATGAGTGATAACAGTGATCACAAATTAAAGAGTTTGGTGTAAGAAATATTTCAAAAAGAGATGGAAGTAGAACGTTAAGCCTGAATTGTGATGATTAGTATAAAACAAGCTCAAAATAGAAAATTAGTTGAGTAGAATGGTAAGAAGATATGTATACACTGTAAATATCAGTAAATGTCACATGTACTGTACGTCCAATAGATTAGCCGACGAAAGAAACCTATAATTATAGAATCCCTCTGCTTTGTCTGTAGTATGTAGACGTACTTATTTCAGATAAAATCAGGTTCCTAAAAATTTGGCCAACAGCTGAAATATCAGAGAGAAAGAGAGCGAAATCAGGAAGCTAGTACATGAAAACAATACACCCTTGGCTAATAGCAATACAATATCGAAATATGGATTTACACGTACCAGTTCAATAACTGCATTAATTTTCTCTTTCAAAGCCTTTATACAGAAAATTTAAAAAATCCTTTGCGAGACAAAATATAAACATCATTCTTCAGAATTGTTATACTGTTACACAATTCCACTCTACAAAAAGACATGCAAAACTGTAACATTTCAATATTTTGCAAACACAATATAAAAAGGTTATCAAAGAACCTTTTTTAGAAACGTAATAAAGAACCAAAACAGCCATGGGCACCTTAGACTGGCAAAACATCTTTTGAGCCATTTTGACCCACTCCCCCAAAAGGACAAAGTAAAGTATTTAGAGTTTTGAAATGAATATATATCGGGGTGATGACAGTAGATTTGTTAGTTTATGACAATTCAGGTATTGTGTTTCGTTTTAATCTCAATTGTAATGAATAGGATTGTTAAGGTAGATCGGTAGTCTTCCGCCATTTTGAATTTGTTATTTATACTGTTGTGGTATTATCTGCTTTTTAAATATGCAAATATTTTTATTTATAATGTATCAATACAATTGATTAACTTGTTCTCGTCCTGATATAGCTGAAATATTGCTCATTGGACGTTAAACTCTAACTAATCAATCAATCATATTATTTCAGTGACAAAAAAAGCAAATAACCTATAATGACTTAATTTTACATGACATTTATCTAATTAGATGAGATATTGTAATTTGCTAATTTAATATTTTGGAATTCAATATTTGAAAAGGGGAGATAATCCGATAAAAATATTTTATATAGATATCACTATGAAAATTCACATTTTACAAATTATGTGGAATACAAAGTCGGTGACCCCCATTTTGCTTCCTATTTTTTTAAAAGTATGCTCAAAGGGCTAACATATGAGTTAAATAGAAAGAAAGCTATGGAACAGTTTTAAAGGAAAACAGCAAAATAATGGTTTTCCCTATATATTCATTAGAAATATTGGATTATTTGATATCAGTTATTTTAAAAACAAGCACGGTGACCCCGCTTTTTTATTTTTTTTATTTCAATGCTTATACAATAAGGAAACTTTCCTTAGAAAATAAAGAAAATCTATGGAAAAAAATTTTGGAGTACCCATCTACCTTAAGTTCAGTAGAAAAATAGTCCAAAGACAATTGGAGGACATTCATTTCCTGTAAATATAATGAGATTAACACCATACATCATATAAATATATTCAGGCACTAGGTGAAGTTGTAGCTGTTGGTGAAGGATCAAAAATTCAGAAAGGAACTGCAGTATTGTATTCAATGTATGGTGCGTTTGGGGAATATGTCGTAAGTTTATTTTTAACCATATTTGATAAATGAGTACTTATATTAAAATTTTTCCAAACTTACAAACGTGTACTGATATCGTTTTAAATACTAAGACTAAAGCAAGTACAAAATCCTGAAATTAAGATTAATTTGAGGTCCGCAGATGTCAACTTTCACACTTTTTATCTTTTCAGTACCAATACAATCAAATCTTTAAAAAGTAAAAAAATACAAAATTTGAATTTGAATGCATTGTTTTCTTTTTTGAAGTTTCTTTGGAGTAGTGGGATAGCAGGATATGAAAGATTTGACCGTAGCACATATCAATGTGCGCCAATTCAACGCTTTCACAACCTCTGTCATTATAATTTAAATCTTGTGGACCGCTTTGGGATATTTGTTTCCCAGATGATAACAGATCTTTCTCTTTGCCACTAAAATAGAAAAAATAAGGGAAACGGGGAATGTGTCAAAGAGACATCGACCCAAAGGGGGGTAATAA
>MJUU01049397.1:104193-117034 GCA_002080025.1 Modiolus philippinarum
ACCAAAGAAGGCCATACGTAATGACTTGACGACAATACCGTAATTATAACCCTGATGAATTAGACGATTTAAAGGTTTTATAAGTGTGTTGGGCGAGTTTAAGTTTTTTTTTTCTCTATCGGATTTGGCTTTACTACCGGAGTTGACATGTCCAACATGTGCACCGGTAGAGTAAGCATTGCCTGCTTCTTACAAGACACCCGCCGTGTTGAACATTATATTACTTACGGAAATACCAGGTTACACCATATTTAAAGAACGTCATGTGACATCAAATGAACCAATCACAGCGCACAAATAATATCATAGAATAATAACGCATGATATAAATATGACAATATTGTATGAAATACTGCTATTCTTTGTATTATTTTACTTCCTTTGTTTTTATTCTTAAAAAGGTTGTTCCAGAAATCAGGATAACAAAAGTATCAAAAATTTCACCAGACTACATTCCCTGCCAAGTCAGTGGGATTACAGCTGCAATATCACTAGACAAGGTAATAATTATTGCTTTAAGAGCAATTCTCTGTAACCACCAAAATGATTTGTCACTAACCGTCACAGATTTGGTTGATTTTTACTTGTTTTGGTCGATATTAATCAATAAATCATAAAACATAGCAATAGTTCATTATTTTTGACAACCGTTGCCATGATAACCATTGCAGCAGTTTTTCGACCATCTCTGAAACCAGAAAACAGACCATTTTTAAACCTTTAATAATACACAAACATTAAAAAAGTTTCAATTTAACTTTTTTGTGTACGTAATTTAAAGCCTTATCATCCAGTTTCAAAAAAAAGTTTTAAAAGATAACTTAAATGCCTATTGAAAACGTCGTTACTAAAATACCTTGAAATTGACAATATTTTGTTGCAAAATTGCACCAAATTTAAGCATTTCTTTGTTATTTTTTACCAATTTTTACAATTGATTATTATAAAAAGTCAGCATAAGGCGTACTTATCATGAGTATTTGACATACACCAATGCTTCATTGCTCAATGTATAAGAAATACCAGTGGGCAAATACATTTGGAAATGGATAATCAATGTTTGAATTTGTTACCAAATGGATAATCAATGTTTGAATTTGTTACCAAAGCAACTTGCCATAACGATGGTTTTTGTCTTAAATCATAAAAAAAACAATTGTTACTTGCCAATACCAGAAAAAAAATCAACATTAATCTGTAGAAGGATAAAAAAAGAATATGACCTTGAAATGACCTGAAGGTCATATCCATCCAAGTCAAGGTCTTTTAAAAATTTGATTTTTGTCATTGTTTTTTTTAAATCTCCTTCATTTTTCGGATGATCTTGACATCCTGACCTTTCACCTTGAAATCATTTCAATGTCACAGCAAGTTAAAAGGACCATGTTTGCTACATATGCTGAACAATTGTTTCAAAGTTTATTCTATCTTGATCTGCTTCATAGTAAAAAGCTATTGTACAAAAATATCATTTTTGTTTGACAAATTGCAATGATAACCAAATTTTAGACTTATATATATTATACTTAGTATTTGCTCGCTAATATTTTTATTTTTAAAATTGAACAAACCCACATTAGTCTATTTTATGATATTCATGAAAGGTATTTTCTGTGCTAGCTTTTCAGTCTAAAAAATATTCAAAAGTGAGAAAAATTGCATACATTTTGCCTTATTTTTGTTTTATATTATAAGTTTGATATTTTTTTTAATCAGAACTTGAAATGAAGTGCGCAAGAAATCGTAATTGGAAATTCCTTTATTTTCCTTGAAAATTAAAAGTTTTAAAAAGGTCTATTTTAGTGGTATCAGTGATAGTCAAAATTGGTCGGAACGGTTACCATGGTAACAGGTGTCAAGAATAACTAGCAAGTTCTGTGTTGTTTAATTTGATGATTTAAAACGAAGCAATAAAAAAAAATGCAAAGAAGTATTTCTAAATAACCAAATACGGAAGTTGCTGTGGATTGGTTTCTACAAAAGACCACTCTGAACATTGCATTTTTCTTCAATGCAAATACAGCCATCGCCTTTGAAAAAAAATGAATAAAAACCAGAGGACAAACACCCAAAATTGCAGTAAATTTTAATTATTGCAGCTTTTCAGATAACATCTGTTTTTGAAACATGAACAATTATTTGAATATAGGATTTGGCATGCAACATATCACACTGAAAAGGTGAACCCTTTGACAAAAATCAAATATGTGAAGGGATACAATATTGAAAAAAAATGTTTCTTATTTCTTGTATAAATTAACCCATCTAGATGTAAATGTCACATTAGTATTTTAATAAAAGAATGTCTTTTTCCTATCGTATTTTAAAGATTTTCCAGCAAGGAAATTAACCAAGAACACACTTACACTATGGTATTGTTTCAATATTATTATTATGTACGTCTGGTTTCTTGTTTCAGCTTGGCGAATTGAAAAAGGGCCAGACCGTTCTTGTTACAGGTAAAATGGTATATTGACTGTTTGATAGTCATGGAGTACATTCAATTCTTTAATTGTTTATAACGCAATATTTCCGCCAGAAAATTAGGAGTCTGACGACTAGCGGGAGGACAAAACAATTTGCCTGATACAGAAGACAAAGCATGAACATTCTAAATACTAAGCATTGGGTGACAATATTCGAAATTATCTATTCAATGNCGGTAGAAAAATATGAAAGGAAGATATCACAATGTCAATTCAAAGACCACAACAATCAGTAGACCACAAACAAATAAAAAAAATAATAATAAAAAAAAATAAATAAAAAAAAAAAAATAAATAGAACCGGACGATTGTATATATATTGACATACTGAAGTATCACATCAAACAATTATCAATACTTAGTACATTAGTAAACCTAGATGACTTCAAAATATATTGATTTGATCTGCACTGATGAAGCATAATTCTAATGCACTTATGTTTGTAATGCTAATTTTGATTGGATGGAGTCAGAGTTTTGAGGGGAGTAAAATCCACGATTTACCGTCGGAACCATTGCAACATAATGGCGCAGACGCATACCAAACTTCCTGTGATTTAAAAATTGATTTAAATGCTTTTTGCGGATTTGCATTAGAATAGAGATAACCAAACTGCATTTTAGGATCTTAAGGGGCAAATCTAAGATTTTACTGTCGCAAACACCCGTTTTCCGGCTCTGCAAACGCGTCGCCGGAAAACTCAGTTTGCATCAGTAAAATCTACGATTTACCCCCTCAGATCCTAAAATACAGTATGGTTATCTCTTAGTCGTCAAAATGTGCATATGCAGAAAATAAATTAATAGTAACTTCGGTATTTTGTTATTTACCAATACATTAGTAAACTTTAGTACATGTACCAGTAGGTTAGTAAACCTTACATAATTTATAAAAGAAAGAACAAATCTTTTAAATGACACATTAAATCCTTTCGTAAAACATAAAATGCCTTACATGAAGTAGATTAATTTACAATCTATAAAGTAATATGCTGTTGTGCTATTCAATGTCTCATAAACACAATATTTTTGTAGCCGCCGCTGGTGGAACTGGACAATTTGCAGTATGTATGCCATAATTACTGTGTTGTGTTAATATAGGGAAAATGGACAAAAACGAAAATAGAAAACAATTCACAATGAGCTTGTAAGCCGCCTACAGCAAAGGTGGCCAAGATGAACATGATTAAAACTTAGAAACCAATGAAATTTGTTCCATGTATTATGTCTCCCCCTCTTAAGGGGGATACATGTTGTTTTTGTCTTTTCCGTCTGTCGTCCGTCAGTCTGTCCGTCAGTCCGTCCGTCACAAAGTTTGTGGACGCCAGTTCTCCTACATCTTTCATCCTATTTTGACCAAACTTAATAGGATTGTTGACCATTATGCCTAAGTGTTCATATTGCCTAGCCGGATTGGTCGGCTAATTTTTGTTGGAGTAATGCCCTTTTTTGACAAGGAATTTCGCAAAATTAAGCTTGTGGACGCCAATTCTCCTACATCCTTCATCGGATTGCAACCAAACTTCACAGAATTGTTGACTATCATGCCTAGTAGTGCTTATCGTCTCGGCAGACTGGTCGGCTGATTTTTGTTGGAGTTATGCCCCTTTTGACTTCAAATTTGGCAAAATTAAGTTTGTGGACACCAATTCTCCTACATCTTTCATCGGATTTCATTCAAACTTCACAGAATTGTTCACCATCATGCCTTGTTGTGCATATTGTCTCACCAGATTGATCGACTGATTTTTGAGGGAGTTATGCCCCTTTGTTACTTAGAATTTTACAAAATGAAGTTTGTGGACGCCTATTTTCCTACATCGTTGAAGGGATCTCAACCAAACTTCATATGATGGTTGAACTTCATGCCTAGATGTGCATATTATCTTGCCGGATTGATCGACTAAAGTTTGTGGGAGTTATGCCCCCTTTTGACACACAATTTTGCAAACTTAAGTTTGTTGACGCCAATTCTCCTACATATATGAACAGATTTCAACCAAACTTCACAGGATGGTTGACCATCATGCTTACTTGTGCATATCTTCTCGTTGGATTGATCGGCTAATTTTTGTTTAAGTTAAGCCCCATTTTGTCGCAAGATTTTGAATTTTAAATTTAATTTCTCTTCAACTTTCATTTGATTTCGATCAAATTTAGTAATATTCAAATGCAGTGGCAACATATAAAGATGCATATTATCTCCAGGAAGATATGTATCGAGGTGAGATATTCGTTTCTGTATCAAAAACACACTTCTAGTTCTTTTCTGTATTTTTTTTAACTAATTGGACGGATCTGGCAAGATAAGGGGCACGATCCTTTCCTTAGCTATACGTCAGGTCATATTATGCTGTGACTTTCCTGCGCTTTACCGCAGGAATTGGTTTAGACCATCTCATGTCAACCATGAATGGCTGGTTCTGTTCTCATCACCAGCTTAAATTTAACCTGTGGGCTAAAATGATTATTATTTATTCAATTTAATTGTTTAATTTTTCACTCCTATGATATGTAGCAACCGTGGGGTGATGGGAATATGGGTCGGTGTATTTTGAATTCGTTTTCCTCGTTCTCTCGAGATCTAATGTATATTTAACTCTGAGGCATGTGAGCATCCATTGCCTACCAATGGGGCACAAACATGACCATTCTCATTTCCGGCATTTTGTTCCCGTATCTTGCCAGATCTTATTTTTCGGTAAACTGTGGTCGTAATTAGCCATTTATCAAATTTGTTTCTTTTTATTGAAGCCCCATGAATATAGGTTATTTAATTAATATGCAACTTAAACCTGTATGTTAAGAGAGCAAAGACATAGATTTGCTTGTTGCAAAATCCTTTTTCGTTATCAAGAAATGTTTCAATTGAAATCTATCATCAACATACTTTAAAATACTTACACAAGTATTTAGCAATGGATAGATAGATAGATTACCGTACAAGTTTTGTAGCGCAAAAATAAAAAAATAAACATAGAAGAAATTTACCACATAACTAACAATCAAATGTCAAATAAATCAGAGTAAATCGGATACAAACATTAACACTGGCTCCTGACTTAGGACATACACAAAAAGTAAAAGTTTATCGCCACATCAGTCGTCTACAATCCATCTATCAATTTGTTAAAAGATCTATAAGGATAATATTATGGAAATTAACCACTTGAAAAATACAGCTTGAAGCAGCAAGAATAGTGACAGGACTCACAAAATATGCTATTAAAGAATCGTTGTATTTTGAAACAGGATGGGAACCGCTATATATATCTGAGAGACGCAAACAAAGTAAAATTACGACTTTTTATAAAATGTATAATGATTTGTGTCCACAGTATCTATGCGTATCTTTGCCCCAAAAGTATCTGACAACAATCGATATGATCTCCGAAATAATGATGAATATGTTATTTCAAGGTGTAGGGTAAATGTTAGTTGAAAATCGTTTTTGCCGTCTACCACTAAACTATGAAATAATTTAGGTCCAAGTATACATAATTCTGGAACAATCTCTATTTTCAAAAATAAAACCAAACACGTTAATTTCAAATATCCAAATTATTATGATTAAGGAAATAGAAAATTGAATATATTGCATACTAGACTAAGACATCAATGTAGCTCTTTGAACGCAGATTTGGCAAGAATACATGTTGTAAATAGCCCAAGCTGTGCCTGTGGTGCTCCTTACGAAGACGCTATTCACTTTTTTCTTGAATGCATTAATTATCATAATGGGAGGTCTGAATTATTAAGAAAATTAAATGAAATTAATATTGCGGCACATATAGAAATTTTATTGTTTGGAAATGACGACGTAGATAAAATGAATTCAAAAATATTTGACTTAGTTCGTACCTATATCAAATAAACCAACAGGTTCCAATGATATGCATGTTCTTTCTCATTGTTTTATTCTTCCTCTTTTCTGTTCATTTAAGTAGCTTGTTACAATAATGCTGTTATTTTGTTATGTCTAATTATTTTGTTTTGCGTCTTATTATATGTATTTTTTATTTATCTAAAATTTGTAAAAATGTTTAAAGAATTGTTATGTAATTGCAATTGCTGCTTTATACTAATTTACTGTTTTTATCAAAATTCTAGCCAATTAAAAATACTGAGGCTTCATTCCGTGTATGGCACTCGGTAGATGTCCTTGGTACTGGATTTGGCTTCCTATTTTGATTTTTTTGGTAATGAGTACTTCTTTTGTAACAACTTTTGGATCATGGCTTTCCATATTATTTGATATTAATGCTGCTGATGAGAGGTAACTCCTTGAAACACGTGTACAGCATAACGAAATTGACAGTTTTTTATGCAACATTGGTATTTTTTGTATTGTAAATATGTTTAAGGAGAGGACTATTGATAAGTTGTAATAACTTGTTTTCCAATCCTATTGTCTGTATTTATGCAATAAAATATTAAACTAACCAGGAAGTATTACCAAAAAACAAGTGTACACAACTTAAGAAAGGAGTCAAGAATTTCTCTAATATGTGGAATTGCACCGTTTTTCTTAAATTTCGAAACACATAAATTTTTAAGTCCAGTATTACAAAGAGTCACAATATCAAACCATATTATTAAAGAGTCTATAACATCATTGAATATCCTTAGCATTACAAAAATGGTTAATTCTATAAAGTCTCACATTTTCCCTTCATTTTAACATAAACGACCATGATCATTATTGCTGAAATTGGCCTCCAAAAACATAGGTATTACCTTCAATAATAAGTAATTAAGTTTTCAGTCTCTCCAATTGCATATTAAAGAAAATGGTAAATAATTGTTCACTCCCAATACTTCGTCTTTTCCACAAAAAAAGTATTTAAATCGTTTGGAGTTACGACGCTTTGACTGCTTATTTTGGCTTATTACAAAGAAATGCAAAAACACTCAGAAGGTATAATGCCGTGCATCTACGTTCATTTATGAAATTATTTGCAAATTTTCAGTCAGTCAGAAAGTGAAGGCTGCTTTTTGTAAATTTACTAAATTTACGCATAAGGCGTCTTTTCATGCGCTATTTCATTATTATTTATTAAAAAAAAGAAAATTGGCAAATTCCAAAAAATTATTTACAAAATCATCGTTGAAGTTTTACTCATTATTTTACCTGATAGCTCATTCTTAAATTAAATTAAATTGGTTTTCGTCTTAGTCATGCAAAAAAAAAAATTCTGAAATACTCTGTTAATAAGTTTGAGTAATACCTTGATGAAACAAGAAAAGTAGTACCTTTTTATTAATTCCAGGTTCAGTGGGCGGTAATGGCCGGCTGTGATGTGATTGGCACATGCTCGACTGAAGAGAAGGCAGACTTTTTAAAGGTTTTCGTATTTAACATAAGATTTAAAAAATAAAACCTTTTAAATGATAACTTTATTTACAAAAAAAAATATTACAAAATATATTATAAACTTGAAAGTATTATCCTGGATCGTATTGATGTTGTCTCGTCTTGTCGATTAAGTAATATGTGTAAAATGATTGGTAGAATAACTGAATACCGAAGTTCTGTGAATTTTGGTTCTACATGCAGGGATCTTATACATCAGGGCATTTCACATCCAAACTTCTATGGTAATATCATTTACAAAGCGCATAAATTCAAAAATTGTCCTTCCAAACTTATTAATCCGTTGAACAAACTTATTCATAAAGGATATAAATACAGCATTGTTGTTAAATCTTTATTTCTGGTTTTTGTTGGCAAAAATATTGATCATCTCCTAAATGCTTTACACCATAACTAAATTAACAATTTTTCATATTGGTAGTATTTGGCATTGCACAATATCATGTTCTTCTTTCATAATTGATGATGTTGTTATACCAAATCTATTTAGAAGTATTTCAATTGAAATTTCTTATGTAAGAAGGCTTGATATCATAGTCAATGGAAATTATGTCCTTAACTAGCTGTCAGTAACTGTGAGCATTCGTCCGGACAGTACCTGTGTGTATTTTCTTCATGTTTTATGTACTTCATTGTAAGGGTACTCGTCTTGATAAGTTGGACTTTTTTCTAGTTTGATTTTTACTGTGAGTCTTTTTGTGTATTTATTTTTAGCCATTCATAACACATAGGGGAGGGTTTGGATCCAAGAAAACGAGTTTAACCCCACCGCAATTTTTGCGCTTGTCTCAAGTCAGGAATATGTTGGTCATTGCCTTGTCCTTGTCTTCTATAAAATTTTAGTTTCTTGATATTTGGGTTATTGGATGTGGTTTGTTTCCATTGATTTATTCACTTTTTTATCTTTCGGGGCCATTTAGGGATAACTATATGGTGTGAGGTTCCTCACTGTGTTGAAGACCATATGGTGACCCCCTAGATGTTTTGTTTTGGGTCGTTTTAACCTGGATATGGGATGTTGTCTCCTTGACATTTACCCCATTTCCTTTCTTTTTCATATACGCATTTCGAAAACTTATGTCTCTTCAGTGCAGATAAAATCTAAACGTTTTGAAGACCATCAAGTCAAAGATGAAATGATTAAACATTGCACAATAACAAAGTGTTTCCGTTGTTTTAAAGTAAAACTGTGAGTCTTGCTACATTATCTCCGATTTTAACACCTTTTAAAATTGATCATGGGGTTCCTATGTAACATGCACGTAAATCTACGTTTTACTTGTTACAGAAAATGTAGAAGGTAGAATATGACCTCACAATAAAACCAGCGTTTATGTCTTTAAGTTAGAAAACTACGATCCAACCAACCAATAGCACTTATGCATATATCTGACAGAAATTATGACGTAATAAAACAATGAAGCTGCGTTTATATCTTACAGAAATTAGGAAGTGATCGACCAATAACAAAAGCGCGTATATCTTGTATTAGGAAGAATGTTATCCACAAATTAAAACGGCATTTCTAGCATTTATATTTTACAGTAATAAAACGTGACCAACAAATAAAATTATCGTTCATAAAACATTGAAGGATATTGAGTAATGCACATGAGACAAGGTATCTACAAATGCATTGTAGAACAAAACAATGGAAATACGCTCCTATGATTGTTATTCATCTTGCAGTCACCATATCTTACAATAATTAGAATGTATGTGAGTGACAAAGATCAATTACACTTACATCCAACAAATAAAACTTCTGTTTATATCTTACAGAAATTCTGATGTGATCGAACAATAAAACTAGCTTTTATGTCTTACAGAAATTAGAATGTGACCGATTAATAACACTAATGCTGATGACTTATAGAAAGTAGGTTATTAGCGACCAACACAAGAACAGTTTACATTCACCGAAAACCGGAAGCTACCGATAAATAACACTAACGCTTAACAGACGTGACTAACCAATAAAACTACTGTTTATATCTTACAGAAATTAGGATGTAAACGTACAGTAAACTACAGTGAGGAAAATTTAGGCGCTGTTCTGAAGAATGAATATCCGGTATGTATGACATCAATAGAGTTTCTTAAATTGTTCAATACAAAATTAAACAAACATCAAAGCAGCCAATCGCATGGGTAATTTTAAAATTCCGTAGTAATTTTTCACGAGTTTTTCCTTAAATTTCATCTATTTTTGATAAAAATTAGTATTCATTGTATTTCTTTTTGTGATACCACTGGGATTTCAAAATTATTAGACTTTTTCGGTGTCTTCTTCAGTACAAATTTTCTGACAGTATTTATATCAGGAGGACTTTGTTGTACGAACACATAGTAAGTCCAAAGTTAGTATGAAGCAAGTGCTGCCTGATTAAAGTAGTTCTTAATAACTGTTCGTGAAAGTTAAATGAAATTTGCATGAAAGTCAGTCATTTGAATTACATGACTATTTTCCATAGAACCTTTGACCTGAACCTAAATTTTATTAATCATTATTAAATCAAATGTTACACCTATTCTAATAAACGTTTTATTTCAACTTTGCTTTTCTATTTCGATCCCTTTGGTTATTTGTTCTCTATCAGTTTTACATGCTTTTCTGTTTATAGACTTCCAATTGTTTTGATTTGATCTGCATTGATGAGACAAAAGTTGTCGAAATGCGCATATGCAGAAAATAAATTGACAGTAACTTCGGTATCTTGTTATTAATTACCACTGGGCCGATGCCTCTGCTTGGTGGACTATTAGTCCCCGAAGGTATTCACCAACCATAGTAGTCAGTACTTCGGTGGTGACCCAAAAACCGATTTCATACTGAAACTTGTTATATAAATGTTTACAAAATTTGGTTTAAAACTAAGGAGTATCTCCCTGATGCATAGCTCTGTTCTTAGCCGAATTTTAGCTTTTCTGTCTCGATCCCTTTGGTTATTTGTTCCCTATCATTTTTACACGTTTTTTTTCCAAATGTTTTGATTTCATCTGCACTGATGAGACATAAGCTGTCGAAATACGCATATGCAGAAAATAAATTAACAGTAACTTTGGTATTTTGTTATTTGATGTAAGATTGTATTGGAATTTAGAAAGTCATAAATGTCAAGAATCATAAATGAATTTCTTCTGATAAAATGATAAATGTTTCGTATTGTCGTATTTCTGGGTGTCCTGAAGATATTGTTCCGACATTTCTGTTTATTTAGATTTCATAGATATTATTTTTACACATTGTATACAGTACTAAGGCTTTTTCATTGAAGCTTTGCTTTTAAACAAAAGTGACTCCTAATCATAATTTTAATTTTGATTAATAAGTAACCTATATTTGTACACAGAACATTAGTTATTTTTTTATTAGAAGCTTGCACCTTAATTGGCAAAAATGTTAAGGGTGACTTCAAGATGACTTTAAAATTTTACACACACACTGGCCTCTCGTTGATACTGCCGATGTCTACTAAAATATATAATGACTCTTGACCAAACCCTTCGGGAAGCTTTGAGTTTGATTTTTCTTCCGTAGTGCGACAGTGTTTTACCAGCAGGCTAGGCTCCTTGAGCTAGCCGGCAGTGTAGCGGCTAGCACCCCTTTACTCATCTTTCAAAATTACGTATCGTCAAGAGTGTGGTCATGGAGTTAGTAGTCTACTTGTATTGGGGTATAATTGTATGTTTATTCAACTATAGGGAAATGGGACAGATAAAGGGGAGGCTTGGGTACCCATACACTGGTTTAACCATACCGCTGGCTTTTGATAGTGCCGATACCAAGTTCGCTTTTTCCGAGTTATTATCGTTGTTAACGTTTTTCTTTTGTCTTTTTCGTGTTTTTCACGTAGATCCCTAGAATATTTTGGCATGTAATTATAATTCTTAGCAATTGTAGGTGTTTTCTGTTATCCACGTTTTACATATGAGCACTCTTTTTTGTCCGTCCATAGGTATTGCGTTCGTCTTAACAAGAAAATATCCGTATTGCAGACTACATGTATTTAATTGAAACACATGTACAATAGAAACCAGAGGCTCCCAGAAGCCTGTATCGCTCACCTGGCTTTCAGTTGCCACAATCAAGATAATATTGTAAGTTATAAAATTAACTTCAGTCCCTCAAACTTTGGTAGTTCAAACAACACCAATATCTTGAACTTTATTTAAGTCTGATCATGTTTTACTATATTTCTTTGTTGGGCTTTTTTGACAAAAACGTTCTTGTTAATCTTGCTAAGGACTACTGTCGACACATGTTTTGAAGTTATTTTGTAAATGGAAGTCAACAACAATTTCATTGAAATCAGACTATGTTGAATTTTTTTGCCTTTTTTGTGGCCATTTTGAAAATGGCGCTCAACAAACAATTTTCAAATCCGGTTTTGAAGTCCAAACATAAATATCTATTTGGAAACCAAATTTCATTGAAATCAGACAATGTTGAATTTTCCCACCTTTTATGGCGGCCACTTTGAAATGGCGGTCAACGAACAATTTTCAACACCAGTTTTGTTGTCACAACATCAATATCCACTTGGAAACCAATTTCATTGAAATCTGAAAATGTTGAATTTTCCCGCCTTTTTTGGCAGCCATTTTGAAAATGACAGTAAATGAAAACTTTTCAACAACGGTTTTGAAGTCGCTACATCAATATCTATTTGGAAGCCAAATTTCATTGAAATAGAACAATGTTGAATTCTCCCGCCTTTTTTGGCGGCCATTTTGAAAATGGCGGTCAACGAACAATTTTCAACACCAGTTTTGTTGTCACAACATCAATATCCACTTGGAAACCAAATTCATTGAAATCTGAAAATGTTGAATTTTCCCGCCTTCTTTGGCAGCCATTCTGAAAATGGCTGTAAGCGAACAAATTTTAACACCAGTTTTGAAGTTGCGACATCAATAACTATTTGGAAACCAAGTTTCATTGAAATCGGACAATGTTGAATTTTCCCGCCTTTTTTGG